>LUCM01003211.1:255944-341553 GCA_008360955.1 Fasciolopsis buskii | reverse complement strand
TATATATATATATATATATATATTGCGACTTTGATTAACGCAAAAACCGTTGTTCTGCTAAAGGATGCAGAAGCGCTATGATGATGGTATGAAAATCATCAAAAGCCCACTATAATCGTGTGTTTCCGTGGAGAAAAATAAAATCAGACAAAACAAAAGTTACGCAAAGACAATTCAAAAGCTGGGAAAGCTTTGTGTAAGATGGAACGTCCCCATTCGTCGGCAAAGACCTTCACGTGCAAACCTTTTTTCCAAGCTCTACTGTTCGCTCACTAATCGGAACTCTTAACAACTTCGTATCACATACTTCGTCGTGAATATAATCAACCATTTTAAAATCATATGACTTAAACAACATTCATGACGAAACTGGAAGATGAAAAGAATCGAACTGATGGTTCCACCTGTTTCAGTGCCGGCAGGTCATTTCTTCCAGAGAAAAACGAACAGGTGGGGAGAGAGGTAACTGCTTACATCAATGACAATTGCTATGAACCGGTTAAAGCTATCAGTGCACGCTCGGACTCTCACCAGTGCTCCTATCATCCTGTGCAAACTCAACTTTATAAACAGCTGCAGTTCACTGACTATCGCAAACATGTTTATCTGCCAAGCTCAGTTGGAGTACTGGAAGGAGATAGCTAAAAAATTTTCGACCTGTTTACCCCCTCACCCGCCTCCTCCGCGACGAATTTTTTTGTGCTTGTCATGACTTCCATCAGTCTAACGCCGAAATGCTGACATTTTTGAGCCCCAGAAATATTAGACTTTCTCAATGAAGTTGATTCCAAATTAAGAACCTTGTTTTACAAGCAACCAAGAATTGGTCTGGGACGCGCAGAAAGCACCCGCCAGGCTACCGACACTTTTACTCGAAACAACACCAGGTGGCGTGGCCACACTTAAACAACAGAAATACAGCTCGGATGAGGCATACAAAATACAACGAGACCTAACAAACAAACCTTCATCTTTTTCACAATTATGACCCCAGAGTTCTGTCAGCGAACAACAGGCCGCTTAATATTTTATCACGACACAAGCCGTCAACCGAAAAAACCCTGCATATTTATTGTGACCGTTACTTTCTTACCGTAATCAAACTATAAAAAAGCGCTTTTGAAAGCGGAAATTTGCAACTGGTGGAGCAACTTCTCAAAGGGAAATCCACATGGTTCAGCGGTAAACAGCAAGGCAGGCCTCAACGGCCGATGCCGTTTCCCCAAGGTTACATATGTCTATAAGAAGAGTCTATATCCAGTAGGAAAAAGGAGTGGACCAACAAAGGTGCGGAAAGATAAGATGCTGCTGTAGCCGACACACTGAACACAGTCTAACAAAACAGATACACTACTTCAATCATTCTGATTCGACAGAAAATAACAACACGATCACCACTCTTCACGGTTCACTGACACTGCCAGCTAGTTGACGGGTCTTTCGGACCTCAACCACGAACACGTGAGACATCTACTTTACCTAAGTTCACTGTACACTTCCCCATTCCACGCCCAAGCCACAAGTGCTTCAATCAAATGTAATCCGCTCGAGCCTTCGATATACGCGTGTTTATCTCTACCGTCGAGCTACCGTCGTTCTACACACAGCTACCGGAAATTTGCAAGCCTACTTCCAACTACAGCTCCGAGCAATTGGCCATCAACAACTGTCGACAGCTTTGAATATTCATGAGGTAGTGAAGTAGTACCTCATCGAAAACGCCTTTTGGGATATTCATATCGAAGGAGGGAATCTTGGTTTCATGGAAAACTATCAATCCAATTTTCAGTTGACCGAGCATGCGACTTACACCTAGCACTACCTGTCCCACTCTAAACAAAATGCATGAGAGGTAAGTTTTCAAAGAGCTTTTGAACCTCAAATGCAACAACGTGTCCCCAATAATCACGCAGACGTCCTGAAGCATTGCGTACACATCGCAAGAAAAGAATACCAATAAGTGTTTAATCAGTGCTAGGACCGCCATATGATTCTCGACCGTCGGAGAGCTGCTTCAATAACATCTGTAGTCAAAACGGAAAGGTAAAGTTCCGTCCGACTGCGCGCACCTCCAATACTGATAAAGGGTTACTCCAAACCAATCAATAAACCAACAGTAAACTATCCATTTCAGTACGTTTTCCGTTGGTCATTCGCTACCCTCTAAAAACAGCCTCATTAACTCACAAGACCGTCTTCACTGGACAAAAAATTGAAATGCGTTCAAATTGTGGTGAGCATCCAATGGTACTGACAGAAACTTCGCCAATATAATCAACAACATAGTCATAGAGGGTTGAACAACAGAGCAAAATCCACTAGCCGTTGCTTTTCTGTGTTACACATTGTAACAGAAAAGCTGCATATGTAAGACGGACATGGAATGGAGCTACAGAAGGTGAGAAAAAGTCCCACAGTAGCCAACGCAGATTACAATCTACCTGCATAAACGTACATTTTCTACCACTGGTTCGGCAGAAAATGGCGACACCGTTCCCATTGTTCACAATTATTTGCTATATCCCTCAAGGTCTTCAGCCAACTGGCTGACGGGTCTTTCGGATCCCAACCACGGAGACGCGAAGCACTTACCTTACCTAAGTCCGCTTTACATTTTCCCATTCCACGTTGCCACGTTATCTGTTAACCTCCACGTAACTTCTTTCATTCCGTGTTAGGAACGGAAAATAAGGTAAGGTACGCGTTTGCTCCATGCACGACATGATCCGGCCAAAGAAGCCCATAAAGCTGGATACTCCGGAACAATTGAAAACCGAATTTTCCCAAACCACGGTATTAAACCCTCGACGATCAGGATCATATAAGAATGTTTTCAAATAGACAGCAGTCTACAAAAGATAAAACACCTTCCGTTTCTGGTTCCAATGTGTCATACAGAGTGCGATTCGTACACGATATCGATTCTCGACATACCATCCATCTCGGCTAGCGACGGTTTATAAAATAGCCTGCTGATATTTCAGTCGATCTGCTCTATTCCGTCGCCAGCAGCACCTCTGTCATTCATTCATTCCAACTTTTCTGACTTTGGCGATTGATCAAAAGTTTACAGGTTATCCCTGGGCTTTCCGCAAACCTATGGATGTTGCCGTTTCTTCCCTACAAAAATCTAAACTCAGGAATGTTGCTGAATCTTTTGCTGACGCATTCAGAAAACATAATCGCAGTGTGGCAACCGCCTACGAAGTAAACTGGAATCACAATAAGTCAATGTTTGCTGATCTGATCATGGTGTTTTCGTCTTCACTGGATTGAGACTCTCACTATGCAGGTTAGAGCAAAAACTATGCCAAAGAATCATGTTAAAAGTTTTATTTTAACTCGCACGTTGACACACTAATTGTATGCCTCTTCTCTAAACTGTCAAATGAAAACGCCATCAAGACTGGAAGCAACTATCATATGTAACGGACTTCACCGCATTAAAGACCATCACAAAACATGCAAAAAGATCCCGACTGGACTCCTTACAGATCGAAACCAATCACCTCAAAAGAACTTTAGTAACTGTATACCCTTTTCATCTACGCGCAACAGATAAAAGGCGATTCCTCAACAGTCCCGCACCTTGTTTGTCTTCAGTGCAACAACACCAATATCCTTAATGAACCAAAACTGCATTTTGTTTCCAAAATGATTTATGGGATTTATAAATTCATTTTTGCATGCTTCTTTTTTAAGCTACCGTCATTATTGCTGTTTGGCTGCGCATGTGCCTTTGGAAATTGGCGAAATTGCGTGCCTAAAACGACTACTTAGATATATATATAATATACAATATATATATATATATATAATGTTGTATGGTATTTAGACTTGTGCTCATTTTAGCCAAAAAAGACACATTCATCACCTCATCAAAATACGTCGAGCAAAAAATGGAGCAAAAGAACATATGGAGTTATGATAGACTGTGTAGAACGTTGAGAATTCGGGATAAGTAGGGAGCAGTCAAGTTCCTAAAGATATTTATGCGGCAGTATACGGAGCGGAAGGTAGAGCATGTCCTGGCATCAGAACGGCATTCAGTAAGATCACCGTATGGGGAATAAGACGGATCCGAAAGTTCCCGTGCAAATTTCTTACACGCGGATAGATGCACACCACACATTTTGATACAGGTCTTTTGAAGATACGGAAATTGATGCTACACCTTAACGCATTCTACAGTATTCAAAACAGAAATTTGGATTTTCATTGGGGCATGCAACGTGCTAGGGATTATTTGCATGCGCGTATCGACGACGAGTACCTCAACAACAAAACCCACCATTCGACTCCACACCAAATCCATAGGTTCGGCAAAGGTCTGTGCACAATCCCGGTCGACCTAACGGGAGTGCTTGTACAAAGAACGGACTGCCGGGAATATGTGCCTCGCCATTGTACACCACATTCAACGTATACCGACCTGGTTGAGTCGGGGTGTAGGTGACACAACAAGTTCCGTCTGCGTTGTCCACACATTCCAGTGTTGCTTCACCCGGTCCGGTCACAGTGACCCCAAGTGGTGCTCTGGGCGCATCACGACTATCGATGGTGAATGTGGCGGGTTTAGAAACAAAAGACTCAACTAGACCTGGGCCTTCCGCGTGTACTTTGGACGCGGCTTGATCCGGACTGCACTGAGGCCATTTGCTTTTTGTGATTAAAATGGCCTAGATATTGTGAGAGGTAGGAGAAAGTTAGCACTTCAGTGGACTGTGATTAACTTGATAATGCAATCAGTGAAACGTTACCCAGGCGAAAACCCACGATGGGAGTGTACTTGACGAAAGCAATCCAAGCTGTACACTAAGGTTGCGGCGGTAAACAGGCAATATTTGACAGACATGCAAAATGTAGTTCAATTTCTTTCTACAGTGAAATTGTTCACATGCTGCATGCTTTAGAATACCTTCTCTAGTTCTGTGATATAGGGTCGTGGTGGATAAACACCCAAACTGGACTCGAGTGGACCAGAATTTGATTCTATTATTCTTTCCGGACTGAGAACCGAATCTCCCGGTTCGTTGAGATCCGAAGCACGATTTGACAAGCCTCGAGTCTCCGTTCTATCCGTTTCGGGTTCTTCGTCAACGGGATACAATGTCAACAGCCCAGTGGATGCAACTGAAGAATCCCTAATAGGCTCTCTTTGGATGCGGAGATGAAACACAGTCGGGGATTCAGGTTCTGACGACTGTGGTAAGGGTAAGCATGGCTCAGGGAGATCCATTGTTTCCACAAGGCTGGTCGGTGACTGGGTAGGTGGTGGTGTCCCACAGCCATGTCCATTGCAACAGGTGGTTGCATGAATAAAGTCTGTCGTGGCACCGTCAACGGTCAGCCCCTTCTGTGTCACTTGAATGGCAATGTGAGTACGGACAACGAATATAGTTTCCGGGGCATTGATCCCACTGCAGATCGGATCGGTAACAGTTTGTTCCGAACATGACAGAGTCCCTCCAATATGTCCGTTAGTAATATCAGAGGCGATTCGAGGGACGACATCGAATGTATAGGGTTCTGAAACCGGTTGATTGTGCAAATGTGCCACAACTTGGTATTTCCCAACGATGGTCGGACAAAAGGTAACCAAATAACTAACGCCGTCTTTTTCGATATTCTCGGCCGCCAGTAATCCTGTGTTGAACAGAGATCGAAAATCAACCGAAGGCAATTCCTGTGATTCTAATTCATGCTCGGGAATAAGCCGGAAGGTTTGACTGGACCCAACTGCAATGGCTGAATCGGAAATGGCATCAAATCGATAAGACCAACTCAGTTGAGAATGCAAGAAAACTATTTAAGGGATGCTAACTGCAAGAACTGTTGATGAAATCAATACGCGCAGTTATTGTTCGTTTGCACCACTTTCCCTCGTACTCAGTTCTGGAGCACACCGAGGGCAATCTAAATGGAACAAGATAATCGAATGCGTCGAGAACCCCGATGCAGTTGCATCGCCCACAAATCTCGAGCGAAACTTTTTGGAAGAATTTTGAAATCAGGTAGGCGGTCAAAAACCGTACCAAGCTAAAAATTACGCTCGGTATGAGAAAACAGGATACAGTCAAGAAATGTGATAAATTAATTCCCTACACATTTACACGCACATATGAGTCGAAAAACGAATATCAAGCCCACATAAACTCGGTGCCTCTTACGTAAGTTAACGAGATTCCCGAGACTTACTTGAATTCAGATCAACTATCTTGATGCGACGTGGATCAAACGGTGGCCGTACTCGGACGCGGAGCGGGGATTTGCACGTAGGCACGCCACCCAACATTGGTGTGAAAACTATTTCGTTCATTCCGGGATCTGGAGTGTACTCCACACGACAGGTTCCATCCGGCAACTTATTTAGCTTCACAGGCACTGAACGGCCGATAGGATCAACCGCACGAACCGTGATCGGATGAGCGCGAGTTGCATCCGCGGATTGGTCACCTGGGAATGCCTCACGAGGATCGATGATAAAATGAGTGGCTTCATTGAATACGGCATCGTTCAGACCGGGGCCATAAACCTTGACCTTTTCCGGCTGAACGTCTGGGGCGACATGAACCTAAACAGAGCAACAATACACGTAACGACAAGTATTTGAGTAAACAGAAGTCGTACATTTGCAAGCATGGTACGCGAAATGTTGTCAACCAACAGTTTTTCTCCAATTCGTTTGGAAACGGGTGTTTCAGTATGATGAATTTCAATGTTTATCGCTCTAAGGGCACTGGATGTTGCCTCGCCATATTCAGTGCTCAGGTCAAGGGTAGACCACACCATGTCGATATAACACTCGTTGAACTGATCGATAAGCTGAGCGAAAAAGCTAGGTGAGAAGGTTAATCACTGGTGATTGGTTAGTAAACACGAATGTGCCACAGGGCTAGACCAAATCAAATAATATTAAATAATGTGTATGAGTGACGGGAAATGCTATCTACTCCATCCCGAACAAATGACAAAAATAACGAACTAATTATCAAACATTATGACCTTTGTCGTCGATAATTAATAATCCATTTCCTCTTATACCCAAGGATGTAATGTTGAGCAATATTCGTATCACACGTGGTTATAAGCAAAGGTCCCTCAGACTAGTTAAAATGATAGGGTCTTACAGTCTATCATTTGTCAAGTGAGGTAAATGACTCGAAATCCAAAGGTGAGCTAGAGCATGGGAAAACGTTGTCGCATGAAAATTCGGAAACAAGCGCAAGGTAAGTTATCGGGATTGTGAAGAGTCAAAGCAAATGTGCCACGAGAAACTAGGTAGGGATTAAAAAGGAAACCATTGAATGAGCCCAGAAAAATGGTACATTGGGCTTCCAATCACGTTGTAAGTATGTTAAACCCGCATGACCGAATGACGGCATGGGAAAAGTGTTACAATTCCTAATCTGCTTCACATCCACGATATAGGAAGATGATATTACTGCCTTGGATGACCGGTCGACAGCGTCAGTGATAAGAGCCATGAACGACAAATCCCGCTCCATGGAAGGGTTGATAAAATTATGAAATATTGGGCGAAGGGAAAACAACCCCGCTGACCCTGAAGGACCCGAACTGCCGCTGAGTTTTGAAAGAATAAGATGAACAGAAATCATGTAGCCTTCCATAACAGCGATGCTAGGATCTGGACGGAAAATAACGACGAACCATTTTGGAAGGAAACCAGACAGTCGAATGCCACACTAAAAGGCTACACGGCTTGTTTCTTTCAGTGCTGCCGACAAATTTTGTACAAATTTGTGCAAACATCACGTGTCATTGGAACCACGCGAAGGACAAAAACAATTCCGGAGAGGAAATAAAAAGAAACAATGTGTATGGTTCATCATATGTTATAGTTTCTCTGCCTTCCTTTTCCACGTTATTGGCTACCCATCGGGACTCACAACACCTCTGTGAGCTGGATACTGAAGTAGATGGCTGACTTGGTGACCTTATCCCAGGCCTTCGGACAAAATGCTTGGGTATGAATTGCACCTTCCTATAGAAATCCCAGCCCTTGCCTATACATGCAGCGGGGCTGTTCACCTGAAAATACATTTAAACCGCTAGAGCTGACTCTTGAGATTAGCGCCACCTACTCAATTGTTTTTCAAGATTCCATCCGTACTCAGAGGATAAGCGTTCCTGATCTGGGTCAATGGCAGCGAAAACGATAAGTGACTCACAAAAAAGGGCTCTAACTTACTCGGAAAGGAGCGCCTTGAACAGGAACATGAGCCACAGTGGCGGAAATTGTATGTACCCCAGTGGTGGAGGGTGTATACATGAAAACAATTGTGCCATCTGATCGGCGATAGACACGCATGGGCACCGGATTACCCATTGCATCGTGACATTCTGCGCGAAGGACCGACTCCAAATTGGTATCGGTGATTGTTCGATAAACGGACGGCGGTATTGCATCGGCCAATCCGTCCACATAAAATTCAACCGGTTTACCAATCACCAGACTAGTTTTAGACTTCTCTACTCCGGGGCCGTAGATACGGACCTGTAGGGGAATGAACGATGTACGACACCAGAGATAGGATTGAATGTTAGGGGAAAAATTTTCGTTGTGCCAGGCCCAAATAAACCCACTGTCAATTCCAAGTTAACTTGAACGAGTGTGTTCTGATTTAGCTAGCTAGAGCAGACAAATAAATCCTCGTTAGGAGTTATGAAATTTTGTGGCACAAATTACTAAGCAGTTTTGATATCAAATTAAAGGACGTAAGAATAAAATTCCTCCACTGTGCTAGAAAATCTGGAGGTGCTGGGCCCATGAGTTACCATAGACTTGCATACTACCTATTGTTAAATTATATAAACTTCTCAGACGTCAGAGAATCTCTGTTTAAGCATGACTTCGGGAAAGTTGATGAGCTTCAAAGTGCACGGCAGATTAAGGCCTAAGATTAAATTGTTGGAACACTACTAAAACCCATTTCACCACACCAATACAGACCTCTTCATAGATGCGGTTGAAAATCCGTGGGTAGAAATTGAGTAGGCAAACCCGGCACTGACAGTGTTTTTTATCCATCAACCGTTACTATTTTGTGGGTCTCGGATTTTCTCGGCTTAACAGGTACGAAAGACCGGCGGAGGGTTCAAAATTTTACCTGGTTAGCGTCAAGTCATTGCTTGGTCTTGCCTGCAAGTTTGGATCATTATTCTTTTATTGATGGGACCGATGGTCACAGTGATTACGGGTCAACACATCAAAATCACGCAACAGACAAGACTCTGGAAACCAAGCACAACAAACGGACCACAGCTCAATCTTTGATTGATGCCATTCGCATGATTTGGTGGTTAGGGGTATTGATTTCAGCCAATTACACAGGGAAGGCGAACTGATGCAAATGAAAAACTCACACGATCGGGATTAATATCACCGGTATTTGGATGAATCATGGGCATGTATGGCGAGTTGGGAATATCCTCATCCTCGTAAAGAATGTGCACAGCGTACTCCCCCGGTTGGCTCACAGTATATGTCACACGTGCGGTACCATCGCCGTTGTTGAAGCAATCCATTCGGGCCTCACTCGGACCCTCAATAGAAAATCCTAAAAATAGAGAAATTAGATGATTAGATCTCTTATAACTGAACTAAAGGGAATTGTGATCTTTACAACAAACCTAATGAATTTGAATAAGTGGTTGAACCATAGCAAGTCGGAATATGAAAACAAGCTTATTATTTGAGTGGAATTTCTAACGTTCGGCTTCAGTCTCAGTTTGTAAAATCGCCCATCTCGCATTAATGTGCTCCGATTCCGGCTGCAAACGAGAAGCACCAAATGGTGGCGAAAGAAGAATCATAACACTATATGCCAGAAGAACTACCTAGAAGAAACATTTCAAATGCGGGAATGCCACCAACTGCGGCATTGAGAAAATTTTCTAAAGCCTCTAGCTATCGAGTTGGAGGATCCGATGGACTCAAACTCGGTAATCTAACCAGACCTACTCGAGGCGGTCCGCTCGTCGGGCATTCATTATCCATTTGACACATGAGCTGGCCACCTCGACCAACCGTCCAATCGCTATCTGTCTCGGAGAACGGCGCAGGAGGCAGTCAACCTGTGGATATGCGTAAAACATGACCCAATCACGCTGACTTATTGGAATCCAAAACCTATTCAATCGACTGAGCTCCAAGATCCATTACTGTATGCTTCACCTTTGAGCTACTCAAAACATTCTCCTGCCATATTTTACCAATACTACGAAGACAACGGCGTTTACGCACACCTGTTCTCAACGAGGTAACGGGACCAACCTCACTGTTGTTCTGCAAACCAGATCTTTGATCGATAACAAGACATTACGCCACAGATTGGTGAATATCAGTCGAGCGAAGACATTTCATTCGAAATACGACCATCTGGGGGGGGGGTGTGCAGCAGTCCAGAAAATTTCGTCCAACTCCTCGTCTTCCTTGCACGCCGAAAACCAGGACCCACCTTTAAGCTAAACCAGTCCTGCAACTGCATTTTACACTTCGAAGGTGCAAAACCCGTTTCAAACATACCTACATCATCGTTCAGAAGGTCGAGAAGCACGAAATCGTTAACACATCAACGACACTATTCTTATGCGAGGACACGGCGATCTCCATAATCACCTCAATCACAAAGTTGAGAGAACGAGGACAAAGAGCAACCCCGAGAGAAACCACTAATTATGAAGAACTCAGATGAAGGATCAACATAGAACGGGCTAGGCTTCGGGTATTCCGATATGGCTACCACTAATTTGTTCTTAGTAAACAATCTGATCAACTACTAAGCATGAAAAATAATCCCGACGGGTTACAGGATAAGTGATAGTACTCGATTGTCATTATCGTCACCATCATTATCCAGCTTACCGATTTTGCTGCTTTCTTCGCGACAACAAACTGTAAATATGTTCGGATAATTAACGACGCCAGAAACCAAACCGGGACCAAAAGCGTTAATACCGCACTTTTTGTGTGGACCAACAACAATCTGAAACGGAATGGGGATTGAAAGTGATCCGCGTTTGGAAAACGTTAAACGAATTTTCCCAAACAAATGACTTCAAGACAGACAGCGGCTACGTTGGCCGTACGAAAATAAGTATCAAATTAAAAAAAACATTCTATTAGGATGAACATGAAACCTACATTGAATGGACTGTTCTGAATATCACCATTCCCGTATGTAACTCTAAGAGTGTACTTTCCAGGGCGTTGCGGAACATAAGAACACGTCCATAAGTGATCATCAATCGGCTCCACTAGTACTGGTTCGGTGGTACCATCTAAATCAGAGAGGAATTCATGTAAAAACGTTTATTGTACCGAAGATTAAAGCGACTAAAAGGCTTGGAAACAATTAAAGATTTGACTCGGTATACATAAATACATATATAAACTATAAGTAGCATCTGCATGAGTGACCAAAATTCCCTCGTAAGCACACAACCGGTTTCGCGGTTGTTGTCGCTCATCAGGTATGCGTACGCGGTACATCATCATATATATATGAAAGCAAGAATGGTGAAAACGCAACAACATGCAAGTAGGACCACCCAATTTGTAATTCTCTTTCGTAGGTTTGGTTTCGCCCGGGACAAGTTCTACAGACAGGTCACACAGCATCCGCACCACTGAATTCCGCTCCCAGTCATATGCCCCAGCATCTCCAACCAACAACAATCCGCATCTCTTGGGCTCCAACCACGAAGGCAGGAGGCACCAACCAAGCCCAAAACCGAAGCTAACTTCTCCATACCTCTACCCAAAGTCATAGTCTGAACACCACATCGCTTACGCAAGTCTTGCCCAGCATGCGCAGACTCTACGAAAAGGTAGGCGATGAGCAGGCTACTGACTACTTTTAACCGATCACCACAAAGGGTTAGTGTAGCCACAAGCTCCTGCCAGTCTCCAGGATGTACCTTGCATTTTGAAGGGACAAAGTACATACCAACTTCAATCGCCAAGCGGTCCAACACACGTTGAAATGCCTGTGCATCACCACTCAGAAAGGCGACATCATCGGCATAGTCCATGAAAAACCATGTCCCCTAGGAGGAATTCAACCCCATTGACCAACAGATAATATAAAGCGTTTTGTAGAACGTTCTCCACAGTAAATTTGAACAGCACTACCGTAACCCACTGGGAACGGCAAAGTTTGGGGAAATGAGATGGAAATGAATGAACGTGCCTGATCGAACCATTGTCGCCTTGACCTGTGCTGGGTCACCAGCACGTTCAGTATGCACCTGGAAAGTGACTTCATCTTGAGCACGAATTCCACGAGCCTGAACACCTCGGCCCGTAGCGTAAACCATTTCTGGATTGAACTCTGGTTTCAAATGAAGGTGGGTTGGAAAAACAGATGGATTTCATGGGCGAAAAGTGTACCACTAATAAAAAAGCTGAAACTGCTAAGAATGAATTGCATGGATGGACTTACCAACCAGCTCAGAATAATCTAGATAACCAACGGATCGTGGTAATAATGAAGGCAAGTTAAACGAGTGATGGATTGTACATACCAAAACATAAAAATCGCAATCACAAGTCACTAACACGTCAAAGTGGTAAATTCCTTGCCTTCGTCACAATACATTATCGTCATCATCGTACAACGTTAAACAGTAAGATAAGCCTCAATGATCGATGCCGTTTCCCCAAGGTTACATATGTCTATAAGAAGAGTCTATATCCAGTAGGAAAAAGGAGTGGACCAACAAAGGTGCGGAAAGATAAGATGCTGCTGTAGCCGACACACTGAACACAGTCTAACAAAACAGATACACTACTTCAATCATTCTGATTCGACAGAAAATAACAACACGATCACCACTCTTCACGGTTCACTGACACTGCCAGCTAGTTGACGGGTCTTTCGGACCTCAACCACGAACACGTGAGACATCTACTTTACCTAAATTCACTGTACACTTCCCCATTCCACGCCCAAGCCACAAGTGCTTCAATCAAATGTAATCCGCTCGAGCCTTCGATATACGCGTGTTTATCTCTACCGTCGAGCTACCGTCGTTCTACACACAGCTACCGGAAATTTGCAAGCCTACTTCCAACTACAGCTCCGAGCAATTGGCCATCAACAACTGTCGACAGCTTTGAATATTCATGAAGTAGTGAAGTGGTACCTCATCGAAAACGCCTTTTGGGATATTCATATCGAAGGAGGGGATCTTGCTTTCACGAGAAACTATCAATCCAATTTTCAGTTAACCGAGCATGTCACTTACATCCACCGAAGAACGAATATCTGATCGATGCAACCTCGACCTGGACGAAATCCGGCATGCCGTTTGCGGATGTTACTCTCGCGAATCCGTGGTAAACGACGCAGCGTTATCGAATCTAAGACCTTAGTAACTATCGGAATCAAACTAATGCCACCAGTCACCCTGTGCTCTTCTTGAAAATGGATACAATCAGTAACTCACTCCACAATAACGGAATACGTTCCTCACTCCAAATAACACGAAGCAAGAAGGTAGGGAATTTCACCAAAGCTTCCCCATCCAGTTTGAAAAGAACTGGAGGGAATTCGTCGGGACCGGCCGCTTGCCCTCTCTTCAGAAGTCCAATATTCGACTGCACTTCCCATTCTGTTTCGGGGTTGACAGACTTCTCCCAAAGATACGCAGATAAGTTACCCTGCGGCCAGCTAAACTGACCCTTGAGTTGCTCAGCCCAACGATGCAGCTTTTGTTATCTACCATGGATGAACGCACCATTCCTATCGCACACACAACTTTGCTAACCGAAGTTCGCCGCCTACCGCTGTCGCGTATGAGCCTAAATAGTGCTTGACTGTTACCTGAAGCGGCCGCTACTTCCATCTCTTCGGCTACCTTAACCCACCACTTTTCACAGTCATTCTTAAGGCTTATCATCAATGGACGCTGCAACTGTCGACACATCTTAAACAACTCTTTACTGTTTTGGAGGTGATATTATACCCCCATTAGACTCGGCGACGCTTGTGAGATCCAGTCTTTCATGAACGTTAGACCTAGGGCCACAGGCGAAATCTCCTGCCAAATGCATCTCCCGCCTGAATTGATCCCACTGCTCGTCTACATTCCTGCTCGTCGAAGTTCTTAGTTCTTCGGATAGTTCATGCTCATAGCTGTTGTGAACAGCCGAATCGGACAAACGTTCGAGGGCTAATCCGGACTTATGGCCTGCTTCAATGCCCGTTGAGCTGAAGCAAATATCACGTCAAAACTAACGCATGGTCCGATTCGACGAATGCAGTGCAGTTCGATCTACAGTTCTGGACAGAACCGTGCCAGCGGTAGCTTACTGCAATATGGTCGATCTTATTCAGACTACCTGTTGAGTTAGAACGCCATGTCGCTGTGCGACGCGAACTGTGTCGGGAATTCGTACCAGACAGGAATAAATGACTGTCAGCACAGTATTGAAGAAGTCTTTTCCCGTTATATGTCCACTGAGCAGGCAAGGCGCATCGCCCACTTAAAAAAGACTCCGATGCACCAAGTTTTCCAACTTGTGCATTATCATCATATGCTACCACTACAGTGTCAGAGCGTTTGCTCTTCCGAACTAGAGTGACGAGGTTATCGTAAAATTCGTCTTTCTCCATATCAGTGCTGCAGTCTGTTGGAGCGTGTGCCGAGATAACAAATAAACTACGCTTAACACTACTATCCTTCCGGACGCCGACTGATCCCTGCAGTCTCATGGCACACAAGCGACTGTTGACTGGGATCCAATCTAAAAGGGTTGCTTCAGCCTTCTCACTCAAGACTATTCCTACATCACGTTGACCCACAGCTTGAGCTGCTTCGTGTCCTAAAGTATGCAAGAAATATCTTGACGAGACGTTTGGCGCAGTTAGTTGAATTACGCTACTCGAATCCTGAATTCGAATTTCACTCACGCAGCAGACATCAAGCTAAAGTTAGTCTACTGTCAGAGCCAAACACACCTGTTGGCCAGCCTGTACCAAAGTGCACACATTGAAAAAGCAGAGATTCAGAGACTGACGAGGATTGAGAAGATGTGAGCTAAAAAACTGAAAACCACATACTACACTATTTGACAATGAACCGTTGCGACCATCGGGTGTTATCATTGGAAACACTGGGTAAGCAGAGCGAGTAAAGACATCGGGTTGGAGACAGAAGAAACAGGTTGAATAAAAGAGAGGGAGGTCTAAGCAGTAGCATACTTATCACTACCCACCGCACTCGGTGCAATTTGCAGCGATTCTGATTATCCCACCCGACAACTGATGCATTATAGAATCATTCGTGGATTTGTAACTCATGGGGATTGACGGATGAACAGGTGCTGCTAGGGAATCCAGTCAGTAAGCCGAACAAGGATTAGGGTTCTCAACCAAAGCCTTTGGTTCGGACAAGAACGTGACCGCAAGGCAGAGGGGCATAGCCGAGTGGAAGTCCATCTACTTAGATTAATTATTCTTTCACTCCTTTTTCCGACTGAGCTGCTAACTCAGATGAAGGCCCGACAGGGAGGACAAGGAGACTACTTCGTCAGGCCTCTACTCATGCTTGAGTGGATCTTCGACTCGAGACAAGCCGTTCTGTATAACTCGTTGGGTCATGGAGGCAGGCAAGCCGTCACAGCACATGAAGATGCAGTCTCGTCGTCTGTTTGCTCAAATTCTGCTAAATCTATAGAACTGTCCAGTGGTTGTTTGGATTGTTTCCAACCTATTCAATGTGTTGTTTGTAAACTCAAAGATCGTAACTTTAAAATCCTTCCACCTGTGGACACACTAAGTTCGACATACGAGTTTGCCACGTGAGCCATACGTATTTCAGCTGATTGTTAGATATAGGTTGTGCATGCGAACAAACGATGTGATAGAAGATGCAAGCTTGATTCTCACTGCTCACGTTTGATGCCTAGGGAATGTGTCCCTCGTACGAAACGAATAAGCACTAATTAACATGAATAAATAACTCATTTCAGCCAAGCTCCCGAGAGCAAATTCTTTACGAGAATATTGCTTGTTGGAAAAGCACTGCCAACTTCTGAAATGACCGGATAGCAACGATGCGCATGCGTAATGGAAGAATGAGCCACATGCAGAATTCCTGTTTTGTACTTGTAGACGTCACCTGCTGTTGAATGACTTGGGATGTGATTCACTTCATTTGTCCTTGGAATCGAGATAGGTTCGGTCGTATCAACATATTCCGGACATACATTAGTGTCATCAATGGAGCAAAGATCATTTGAGGCCGAAGTCATTTCTGCAGCGTTATCTACTCCTGAGTATTGCTTTGCACCGCAATCGAAAACGGATACCAAGTACGCCGTGGTGGAGATGGCATCTAAGGGGAAAAACGAAAGAATCCCGTCAGATCATAAAACGGAAGCGAAAGTATGATCAGGATTCAAGTGGCTGTCATTGCATGCGTTATTCGCGTTTCATGCAGCAACCATTCACCTTTCGTTTCTGATGGTTCTGTCGAAGTTAAAAGTGGCTGTGCATCTGCCACTGCGCTACCATCGTTTATTTCTTTCTTTTCAGTGACAGAGGCTGCCAGATTTGAGACCTCAGGATGAGGTTCTTCTGGTTCTATTGTCATATCTGCAGTATCTTCACAAACCACCATAGGAGTAGCACAGCAGAGATCAGCATCTATAGCAATGAAAAGTCGCTTTAGTAGAATTCAGTGAGCTGCAGAGAAATATGAATCACAGGAAAGAGAAGCACTGCATGCTGCCCGTGCAGAAGACAACCAAACATCACCTGGGATCATTGAAATAGGCTTCGATGGCTCGGAAGAGCCCAACAGATCGGGACGGTTAACAAACGTGTTTTGCAGAGGATCAGAAGTGAAATGCGAGTCCTTTTTCGCCTCAGCTGGATCTGTCATCATAGAACTCATCAAGGGTTCCGGTTCGTGAAGAATCCCCACGCAAACAGGATGAATTAGGCTCTCTTTACTGTTCATATTTGTCACTACAAAATAACGCACACACAGAAAACATGATGAAAGCTGAAGCACCACAAACGGAGTACAGCACAGTCCGAGTTTTCCCTGCCCAATTCAGTTTTTACAACTATTATCTTGCGCTAATGCGCTCTGGTTTCGGTTTCTACTTCACAGAATCGCCTAACAGAAAACGAAAAAGATAACAAGGAGTGGGAAAAGGTTGACTGCAAAGTAATAGGTTGGATCACCACATAGAAAAGGAAAGATTTCGAGTACAGAAACATCACTGACTATGTCAATGAACCATAGCCCTTATTGTTTTCAATCGCTGAGTAATTGAAATGTGAAAACGGGTAGGCAGGGAATATCTACGACCTGTTCTCTACTATGCACATGAACTAAATCAAGCTGAGAAGCACGCTTGAGATGTTTATTTTGGGATAAGATTTCCACATCTGAATACAGAGGTCCGTCTGATTCGGAGATAACGTAAGCACAGAATGCATGGGAAACCAGATTGGCTAAATTTTATCGTCACGGGACCAACATACATGCATCTCAAATAATGAGAATGTTACCTGATTGTGAATCCGAATCTTGGTCTCGCGGGTTTGAGTTTTCTGGTACATCATCCATGTGGGCGGCCGATATGTCATTTTGAAGTACGGGCTGCATCGACTCTATACTTTCTGACCTCATGATGCAACCGTTCTTCATTGTAGGGTGGGATCCGTTCATCGATTCGCTAGTTTGGGTTTGTGCGAAATTCGACGAAATCTGTAGTACTTGCCCCATACAACTGATCTCCTCGGCAATGACAGCATTTTTATTTGACTTTAGGGCTGCCTGCGCGACCGCAGCATTCAGAGCTGCTAATGCAGCCGCTATGCAGAGAACAGCAAAAACAGTTACGGGACAAGAAAATGACGAGCGAGAGAAAACGTTTCGTGCAGTGCGCATGGCATGCTGGGATGCGATGAACAGCCGGAGTTGGAGCATACCGGTGGTTCATTGTTTAGACCTACAGACATGCGGCTTTTCCATTACACATTCCATTCATGAGCCCAATAGGTATACTTTACAGTCTCTGGGGGCCATTGCACTAAAGAAGCCGACAATGGTGACCCTGGAACTCATAATGGCATAGAACTGCACTATGCCTAAGCAGGTCCGATATAGGAACGGGTCGAGCGAAAGCAAAATGCTGTCAACCACCCAAGTGATGTGGGTCTAAAATTGGAACTTCGGACCTTCAAGATGGAAGATGGTTTATCCGCTTAACCAAGGCCGGTCAAAAGTAGGCGAGCGCGACGATGATAAGCTGAGTCGTCCAAACATGGCAGGAATAAAAAGTGCAGCGAGTAGAATTGGCAGATCCGCAACATCAATGACAGCACGAAAGCAAAGAAATCGTGATTCCATTTTGAGAGAAATTCGGACGCATGGATCCACGGACCCCTGTTTCCCTGCATATTCAATCTTATTATTATTATTATTATTATTATTATTATCATCGTTCAGCGTTAAACAGCAAGGCAAGCCTCACTGACGGCTGCCTTTCCCCAGAGTTACACGTTTCTATAAAAAGAGTGAATATCCAACGGGAACAGGGAGTGGACCCACACAGGCGGGAAAAGATAAGATGCTGCTGCAGCCAACACACGGAACACAGCCTAACTGTACAAACGCACGTGTTTTCAATCATTCTGATTCGATAGAAAATGACAGCACGATCGCCACTGTTCACGGTTNCTGCCATATCTTTCAGTGTCTCCAGCCAGCTGGGTGACGAGTCTTTCGGACCCCAACCACGAAGGCGTGAGACACCTACTTTACCTAACTTCGCTGTACATTTTCTCATCCCACGTTGCCACGTCATCTGTTGGCCTCCACATGGCTTCTTCCATTCCTTAGGAGGAACACAAAATAAGGCACGGTATGGTAGACGAGTGTTCGTCATACGCAACACGTGACATGTAGTTTTGGAGAGATGGGAGCGGTCAGCGAGGCTTGCCTTGCTGTTTAATGATAAACGACGACGACGATGGACGCGCTGATTGACAGATCCGCGTAACAAGCCCGTATGAAAGTCTGCAGTATCCCTAAAGGTCACTCAGTTCTTGATTGCCATCTGTCACTTGGCCCCAATTGTGACTCGAACAAGCTGCCTCTTCAAGAAACAACTACACCGATTGGTATATTAGCAGCTCATCTTATGTCACCACTCTCTTCTCAATAACCGCGACCGCCATTCGGAAGCTCATTTGCACTGTTGCATTCATAATAAAAAGTAAGAACTAGAAAGTAAAGCCTTAGAGAAAGATTTTGCACAGGTATATTATCGGCGAGAGTTCCACGAGACAAGCTGACCAGTTATTTTGTGCAACAGATAGAGGGTACTCCAATCAAGACGCAAAATTTGGAAATAAAGCGCTCACATTTGGTCGCAAGGTACACGAAATAGAAAAAATCAAGAACTCAAAAAAAAACAAGGCGAAACAGCTAACGTGCTCAGTACATGTAGTCGAAGAAATCATCAAGAAAATCAGTTAACGATCTTAAGCACAAAACGGGTCTATTCTTAAGAAAGAGGACCCGAAAGGATAGCAAGGAGAAAAGCATATACTACATGCACTTCCCAAACAAACGTTACTGCATGCCATCACGACAAATAGCATTTCGGTGTCGATTCGTTCTAAACCGATAGTAAGCTTACCTTTACCAGACTCCCCTAAAGTCACAGGATAAGAAGGACAAGTGGAACGGATCAGATCAAACAACGGAGATGAGGGATTTCTAGAGTTGATCTAAGGGTTTCATTCGTCGGGAAACCTTCGGAGAAATGTGTTGAAGAGAATCGTCATCATCGCTGAGCATTAAACGGCCGCTGCCTTTCGCACATTGTTACATTGTTATACTGAAGAGCCGCCTTCTTTCGTTGACTAAGTTTAGCTCGGTTTTTATTGCCATTCATCAACAAATTATTACCTTAAAATGTGACATCAAAAAATACAAGACAAAGTGGACCTACAGGGGATGAGATAGAACTAAAAGTACATTCTTCAACCATTCTTATTTGACTACAAGTGACAACACGACCGCCACTATTCATGGTACGCTGTCATATCCTTCAGTGCCTCCAGCCAACCAAGTTCACTGCACTTTTCCTCATTCCCCACTGACATGCCACTTTTAATCTCCAAATAGCTTCTTCCACTGAGACGAAGCAACAAAAATCAGGGCACAGCAGGACATACGTACGTTCGCCATGAGCAAAATGTGCCCTGTAAGGCTGTACACGTATCTAATAATCGAGCTATTTGAAATAGGCTTCCAAAGTCTTCCCTGAATGTCTCGTAGTAACTACATTCGAAATTTGGACTTCACTCAGAATGGAGGGGCCCATCTCGATGGATGGAAAAAGGAAGGATGGGTTATATCTCCATGAGGTGAGCTCGTATTCGTGCATTCCTATTCTCTCAATTTGACCCATGTAGACTTTGTAGTGGTCCAGACAATTGACTCTGTGTATGATAACTGTTTTATCTTCCGTATTGAGTCGTTTCCTTGGTTCTGGAATGCGTTATCTAGTGGCTTTTGCTGGTTTGCTGGCGACCGTAATGCCTTGAGGTTTGGATGAGTCTTCCGATCATGTCGGACACGTGTTCTTGATATACGACTATTCGAAGCGAACACAAACTTGCAGGCAGAAGTGGAGGTGATCCAAGTAAACTGATCCGTAAAGTACTCGGTCTAGTGCTGCAGGGGATGATTGCTTGATCACCTTGCTCAAACCTGATTTTCGTACACCGTTACTTAAAAACAATCAGTAACCATTACGGCTTTTACCGATAGCCCAGCTTCAGACGCTTCTTTATCCACCACAACTAGGAGAATGTCTCAAGCTCCTGGTCAGCAGACTTCTTAGGGAATCCGGCGACCCGTAGCATGTGGGGAACGGATGTGTGAACATCCAACCGACACCAAAGATAATCACCGGTTGTGAGGCTTGTATGATCTGGAGTTTTGCATGGCGTTTGCCCTTGCGTAGGGCATCTTTATTCTGCTCCCAATACTTGGTCGGATTCTGATCATTTCGATAACCGCGTTGAAAGTTCAGATTAGGAAGCATGTTCGTGATTATCGCCCAGATAGAGTAGTGCAGAAAGCGTGGCTCTCGTATCCGTGCTACCACAGATCAGGTGTAAACATAAGCGAGCATGGGCCGAGGCACATTCGGGGTCCACAGTCGTCAATCAGACAGTCAATTTTCGACTGGCACAAGCAACAGGTGACTAACGATAATGTGACCAATCTGTAAAAGGGCATCAAATGAACCGAAATCACTCTTTTAGGGTAAGGATTTGAGCTAACCAGAAACAGTTTGTGATCAGGAAAACCTGACTGCTGCTTTAATCGGCGAGGATAGCAACGGTGGCTTCCTTTCACCAAAACAGCTAATTTGGGATATATATACGTGCATACATAAATTGTGATTAGTATTTGGCTGAGTGAACAAAATCTTCCCGGAAGCACACGACCAATTTTGCCCTACTTCCGGGAAAATTTCGTTCACTCAACCAGATACTAAGTACAACTTATATCCGTTCTGGTGGCATTCTGCTCTCGCTCTCTAAGTAGAATTATCAACGAATCATAATTGTAGTACTTCTGTTGACTATTTAACGAAGAGCCCCATGTACAATCCTGACGCTGCAAATTAGATTCCGGTGCGATATACATATATATATATATATATATATATATATACTGAATATATATAGAATAGCGCTGTCCTGGTTACCGGATCGAACGCGAATTTCAAGTGGAGAAAAATCACGAATGTGGGGCGACGTTGTGCGTTGTGGGTTTCAAGTAACTCCCTAAGAGTGAAAAACTGGTCGAAATCCGGCCAGCTGTTTGTGCACATTAACCTCTACTAGCAGTAAAGTAGGAGAAGCATTCAGCCAATGAAACCGAATATCCTTGAGGCGAACCTGAAATTATGCTGATAAGAAAAAGATGCTTAAACACGTTAGGCTACAACAAAAATGATGTTTGTTAAACGAGAAGCTGGGATCCTTGTGATATATAATGTGTTCAAGAAATCTGTGCACAAACAAGAGCTCAGCCCATATCGGTCAGAAAAGAACGAGCGAGTTGAGATAACCAGGCGTAACTTAGTGACCGCAGTCGACTCAATATTAAATAAAGGGTCGCAATGCCCAAATTGCGAATTCGAAAACGTCTGTAAAACAGTCTCCATCTTCGCTCAAATTTTGTGAACCAACTATAAATGAAGACTTCAGAATCACTATCAGTCGTAACAATTCTCAAAATCTGTGGAGTTCAAACAGTCAGGAAAAGCGATGAATCATCAACAAATACATACAAACTTTGGGTTAATAAAGCGCACTGGACGTAACAATGGCAATTATGAGATTTCTAGGTTCAATATGGAAGTGAAAAAAAACACTGCTATTGCCTAACTAATCCGGATCTTTCAGCCGGTCCTCAAAAAGAACAGCTCGGAAAATGAATCGAATGGAAACAAAACGACCAGAAACGGAAACCAGTGCCATTAGAAAAAATCGTGGTTGCAATTTAGGTTAAAAATATCACTTACGCGGAGTGACGGAGATCGGAAACGGTGAAGAGGGAATTTGTTGACCGGCAAAGTAGACAAGTACTTGATGCGTCCCCGGGTCCTTCGGTGTATACTCGACCAGATAGTTAGCATTACCGTCCGGTCGACTGATGCGGGGCTTGACAGTATCCCGACGACCAGCAGGGTCGATAATTACACAGTCGACCACACCCTTTCCGGCATCTGGATTAAACGTGCAATAATGCGATGATTGGAAGGGGCAACACGGTGATCATTTGAGTACTTTACGGAGAATAACGGCGAGGGTTGTTCAGACGTCGCATAAATGAATCAAAGAGCTAAAGGAATAGTACAGATCACGATAATGTGTACTCAATGTACATGAATACACAGCACATTCTATCGATGAAAACTAACAAGAATATCAACCGAAGAACGCAAGAAGACTTATCGACTAAAAACTATCAACGAGTAAGGCATCCCAAAAAAAATTCAACAGATGTCTCACTGTCGTGCGGGAAAATCGATAAGATACAATCAGCGCCGTGTTCGAGCTATTTTCGTTAAGCATATCATCCTCTGCACTTTCAGCTGGAGTAACTCAAGTCCAAAAAGCAGCCTCTAGGCGCGAAAAGCCGAAGCGCATTGACTGCAAGTATAATATTGCCGAAAAAACATCAAAATGGATAGAACTCACTTAGATTTCCATTCAGAATTACCGTCTAGCCGGGCTAACAAGGATGGGCTAACCCGGTAGATGATACGTGGACTTCGTCTTCCTCCTGGGTCTTTGGTGAGACCCTCTACGGGAAGAAGCGGCACCTAAAACAACCGCTCTCGATAATGCCAAAGCATTTGGTACTTATTTCTACTCATCCGTAGTCACCACTCCTTATTTTGCAATGCTTTCCCTCAGTTCGTGTACCGCATACATACTTATAACCTCAGAATCAGATGTATACTCTTTTATATATCCGTGTAAAGATCTTGCGCCATGGTAACCATGAATGAGAGAAGAGGAACATTCCGTAAAATTATATGCACATGACAACATCTACATCCTCCACTTGTGTTGTGAAGATAGCTCCATGTTTACGTGAGGTTAATGACACTGATGTTTGCTTAGACAAGAAACAGTTTGACTTAACGTGTACTCATGGTGTAGTGCTGCTGAATGAAGACCAAAGCAGGTTGCAACTTATCGTCAATCGTCTGAACAAAAATGTAACTATTCGAGATGTACTTTTCACCTTCAAAGTGTAAACTGCTGTTGCACAACTAGAGAGGCTTCAATATCTATCTAATGACACTTCACTAGAAGGTCATGTATCAAATGAAGTGTTTCCGCGCATAAAATAGGCTCGATTGGCATTCGCGAGTTTGAATTATTTGAGGCGTTGACGTGACATCGATCGGTCCTGTTATACGTCTCAGAAATATAGCAGTTAAGGGCAGAAGATAGGCAATCTGTTCCGCTGTTCGAACACCTCTATCTTCGTGGGATTAGTAGAATGTGGAAGGAGAATTTTCTCAGTAACTCAGAGGTTAGACGTAAAGTATTAGACTTTAGGGTTCAATCGTTACGATAGGCACTGAATATGAATAGGTTGAGGTAGTATGGTCATGTTTTGCACATACCCGCAAAATCACGGTCTCGTCCTGCGCTTTTTCCTACGTAGGTAATGGTGGTTTGTCGATGAAATGGAAAAAAGATGTGAAAGCCTTAACCAATGGGCAGTCCGTGTAGGTACAGTTTAACTGTCGTCTTGAGGTCCGCGCGACCTCCCTAAATGACAGTTTTGAGAGAACAAATGATATGTCTCTTCCGCAGTCGGTGGCCTTTTTGAACTCAGAGTCATTTTCCCTCAACATAGATGTTCAACTTACTACTTTGGAGTTGAACGCATACCATTTCCCGTTCATTTCTCTCCTTTGGGAGGATGATAAGGTGAAGTAGAAGGCAAAATCAGAGCGCGTATGTACAAGGTTGGTAGGTGTAATAACTGAACTGCGTTAAGGAATCATCTCTATTAAAAAGTTGAAAAGATTGAGAGTAAAACTCTGATGAATATCAGCTCGCTTTGTAAATTCGTATAAGACATCGGCTGTTCGCATACAATGATTAAGAAAAAAACGCACCCAAGTGGGATAATTTCAGAAAAAATAAAAATAAGTTAATCGAATGCCACTTTCGAATTAAGAAAGACAGAAAACCTAGACCTAAGACAACTTGTCATTGATCTAACATCCGCCGTAAAATGAAGATCAGATGGAATCAAATTCGCTTGTTTAAAACCGGATTGACTGCCACGAACACACATTCCGTGAGTGCCGGTTAATCCGTGACGATAAGGAACTCTTAACAGATAGAATGAAGATCATACAGATATAAGCCTTAATAGATCTGTAACCGAAATGACCCCCAAGGATGCACTTCTCGTGAGTACTGATTAATTCGGGCTGACTCTTCGCGAACAGGGCGAACATCAGATAGACAGAAACTCGATTACATCCAAAACCGGGTTGGCCTTCTCGAATAAACTTTTCGTGAGTTCCGGTTAATCCGAGAGAATTAGGCACTTCTGGCAGATAATTAGAAACGGATTTCAGGTTTACACTTATCTCTGTGTCACTAACAGTACTTCGGGTATTAAGCGCTTTAAGAGCGATTACGACTGGTGTATTCGAAAGAAAACTGAATGAAATTGGATAAACTCTCACGCTTTCCGTTGTTGCCTAATTCGTTAAACTGTAAAAAAGAAGACTTACTTTGAGTGTTAACAGTGAAGTGTGTGCGACGGCCCACACAATTTTTTGCTGACCTATCAACACCTGGCCCGCTGGAAATCACTTTGCTCGGATCGGCTGCAGGGCCCTCTATGTTTACTCGGAAAGGAGAAAGAGGAACCTCCTGGCCAGCGAATTTGACAATTACGCGATGCTCACCGTCCATCCGAGGTTCATATACACAGGAGAAACTTGTGGCCCCATCACCCTTGGGGACGACGTTACACTGAGGCGGAAATGGAAAAACGAGATAAATTTTACCCAAATAATTCTCGCAAGGCTGGCTGGATCATTGAAGCACTGAGAGCAATAGGAAGCAGTGGGAAGCTGACAACAATAAGGAGAAGTAACGCCATCACTGCACAGTATCCAAAAGCAGGGCTGCCTATGTCATCACGTTACAAGTTGAAATCGAAAGAATGAACGCAAAAGATTTCAGGGATTGGACTTACAGGAATGTGAGAGAAGAATGCATTTGTAGATAGCATATGGGGCACAGTTCTTTAATCATTCTGGTTCGACAAGTGACGATCAGAACCAGTTATCAGCTGACCACTGGGTGGTCAAGTAGCACTCGGCAATTTCCCACCTGCAGACTTCTTGTTCGGGAAGACATCATACTTCATTTCAAGCTGGTGTAATATATTATATATATATACATTATATACATACCAAACTCCCCCAGTTTACTTCTGAAAAGCGATCACCACTCTAGCGAACATATCTCCTCGACCAAGATTCGAATTTCACCAATAACCCCACTCTCAAATAAGCACAGCAAGTAAATTTGGTCGGTCCTGTCAATGTTGGTTCTAGACTGTAAAGAAGCGCATATCGAAATTAAGCGAAATCTGAAGTGAACACGGTAAGAGCATTCGCATCTAAATGTTGACCAAAGACCGTACATGCACGCGGGGACTGAAAATGGCTTCTTCTGAAGCTGTTAACGATTGATTCCAGTGAATCAGACGATTATGAAGCTAAGTTCTGAGTGATTATCAAAGCTGCAACGTGCTGCTCGAGTTGGAAATCTCAGAATAAACGCATGAATGTCCTGTGAATATTTCCTTTGACGTTGATGGAGTTCAGCCCGTTCAACAAATTCGAAGTTCACCGACTGTCGAATTTCTGAGAGCCAGGCATTTCAGCAGACGACAAGTTTTGATTGTCATATGTCAGTTTTCTTACAACGCCAATAAAAACAGGTGTTTTGCGTCTATCCGAAATATTTCCTCACGACTTACACATACGAGAGGATGGGACCAGTAACTTATATCTGCAAAGAACCATATGAGGTCCCAAGTCATTGAACAGCTAACAACCGCCCCGGTATGGAAATTACAGAATGGCGTTCGTATACCGGGAGTAACCTAACGAACATGGGGAAGCAATGATGTATCCATATTGGAGATCAAATGTAGCAATAAGTCCGTAAAAAGCCGCTTTTGGGATAGAGCCCTTTCGTGAAAAGTACATCGGTTCGTTAATTTACGGATCCGTTTGAATGTAACATTGTCCTATGTACTGACGAACCGATGCTTAACATATTTTTTGACCATGGAAACCGGCCGCTCCTCAAATCTCCGGTTGGAGACAACGATGACGATTCAGCTGCCTAATCAACAGCATGATGGCCCCACGTTGTTGCTGATATGCGCTAGGTATGAAATGCAGCTAGAGACGGATTCATGCAGCACACAATCAAATGAAGCGATAACTAGTTTACAAACAACTCACAATTTCCGAAGAGTGGGGCTGTGGCACTTCAATTGTATAGGAAAACAGTGGGAAGTCAACTGCTTATTTTTTGTTTACTAAAAAGTAGCATACCAGTAATAAGTTATCCAAAGTGAGACGTACCGGTTCACGTGCACCCTTGGGATTTAATACGATCACTTCCAATTGTCCACGACCAGCACCAGCAGTATCCACGACGAAATTACAAGGATTACCAAGGGTGTTTCCGGTTGCTTCAACTCCTGCGTAAAAATTGAAACCAAATATGACAAGAGTATAAACAATCAAATGAATCAAGTGATAGCATAAGTTAGAAAGGGTCTATTTTCACCAATGTTTTGTACCTGGTCCGTAAACTCGAACGTTTGATGGATTTCGTTTCGGACGCAAAGGGGCACCTTCGCGGAGTTTCGCACTGGGAAACTGACTAATGTAGGTCATCATGGCTTTCTCATCTACGTTAGGATTGACCATCTCCTCAGGTCGGATCAGTTGGGGAACCGAGAGCCACTCTTCGGCGGTGGTCATAGCTTCGGTAGCATTGCGCAACGACTGTCGCGTATCCCAATCTGGCCAATCCGGACAGAGCCCGGGGGCGCATGCATCCACGAGGGCACCAATGGCAACGCCGCTATTCCAGTCAGTCGTGAAATTTCTAATTGAAGCATCTGGGATCTTTTGTTTGATCCAACCGAGCAGCCGTTGCTTTGGTCCACCGGTTACGTCCTCCTTGAGGATAGAAAGGTATGGTCACAGTGAGAATTTGGAATGTGTGCGCACGTGTGTGTGTGTGTGCGAGAGGGAAAGAAAGGTACAAGATACTACGTACGTCGTGAAGTATGGAGTGGAACTTTTGGCGCAAGCTACTGGTGCAAAGCGTGAACCGAATATAGACAGGTGCATAAATGTGTATATTCACGTATACAAACTTATGAAGAAGGAAGAAAACTAAGATATGAACGAAGCAGCATTTTGTGACACGCCAGCACATCAGTGGGGATGTATACACACACATATAAACGCACATACACACAGACGGCAACGGAAACAAATATCCCGCCCGGATTACCTGTACGTCGACGCGAGGACCATCGAGGGCATCATCACGAACAGACCTATACTTCTGAGTTGTCACCAGCTAATTAACGCGAACAAAAATGTGGGAGAAGTTGAGCTGGTCCACATAAACTGTTATTTTCGTTAAAAAAACAAGATTCAATAAGATTTAATTTACTGGCCGAGTCGACAGCAGGAATAACCTAGAAAACAAGCAACCGACACGATGTTATAATCAAAACAAAAACCGTACAAAGTTTTATACCATAAAATTTGCGAGTAAAATCGTCTTTCAATTTCAAAATCCACAGAATTAATCACTAACTTGAACTGAGACTGTTTGTTGTATTAGTAGGCTTGAGTACAACAAGGGGTAGTTTTCATACATACCGCAGTCCATAAGAGTTGACGATTAGTAATCACCGATTAAAGACTCAGAATGAGCAGTCGCACACGAATCTCAAGTCTTGCAGCCTCGATCCTAACCAGCTTACCTTAGTTGCTCGGACAGCGCAGTTCCAGTACACTGAACATTAACTACAATAAGCCAATAATTGCGACTGGCTAAAAATATAGTTGTATAAGATGCAAGGGAGCTTGCCAAATGCCGAAGACCATAACAACACAGAGATTAGAGTGCAAACAAAGCCCATGATCTCGAAATGAAGAATCAAACAACATCCCAACGAATCAGGCGAGCTGCGAAGACCTCAGCCTACCGATGCTGACGAATTTCGGAACTCGTACCAACCGTGGGCACAAAAGACGTCCACTACTCAACCAACAATACGAGGGGCATAAAATTGTATATTTCGCAAATTTTTGGACAGATTGTGCTATTAGAACCATGGCGAGGGACGAAAAAAATGAGACAAAAGAAGAGAGAAAAAGAAACCCTCACCTCTAAGTCGTCGGCCACCACCGGGATTCATGACTCCTGAGACCCTTAGCCGAAAATTTGTGTTCAAGAGTTTAACCATGAAACCCGAAAGGAGTTTAACCTGCAGATAATACTGCTACCTTGAAACACCCTACTTCATTTAACTGCCATTCACGAGTAGTGATCAAGACAGTAAGTCATAGATTTGCTGGGTGAACTTATTTTACTGACACATGTAAAGTGAGATTACCATGTGTATTTCTTCAACCCAATATCGATACATTAACCCCAGTCTAAAAATACAATTTCTTGAGTTCTTTCATCCAAGAATGCTTATTAACAGCCCCCAGCTATATTTGATCATCAACAAGAGGCCATATTGTAAAAACTCAAAGACATTTCGAGTAGTGATGAAAAACAAACACCAATCATCATAACCATCTCCCAGCTTTAAGCAGCAGACCAAGCCCCCCGAATATCCGACCTCGCTCAAAGGGTGTATGAAACAAGTTATCAATCACTGGCTCCCAGTGGGTTACGAAGTCTTAAGATCCGCTGAGCCTTGTAATTTACTTCCTTGTTATGAATCCTAAATAAGAAATCATGATTCTTTATATCTTGATTTGCATTATTTTTTCGACTATTTACCTAATTTCAGTTGATTGGTTCATCGATCAAGGTCTATTGAAAGGCACTCTATTGTTCTACCCTAAAATTTGTCTGCTGATTCACTATAGTTCCCTGATCGGAATTACGGGGCACGGTCCCCTAAATCAACAATCGGTTTGGGCAATCGCGAAATACCAAGTCCGCACGCGAACCGTACACTGTAATGAGCAATCGATGACATGAAGGTGGATTTTGGGACGCCTGACTTAAGGATGGTGAACTTTATATTACTTACATTCGTGAATCAGCTATACTGTAAAGTTATCCTGCCTCGGTTTATAACGCTGCATAAGCAGCCAAACCAATTCCCTTCGAATTTTCGCTCCCAAATGCTAGCATCGCCCAAGGCTGCTTCGTCTTGACAGTACTTCTTACTCATAGAAACGACCGCGACCGTGGGGTGTTGAGTTAAGCGTCTCCTATCCCAGAAAAATCAAAGGTTCGATTCCTAGATCCGCTGGTCACCTTAGTTGTAGGTGGCAATTTACCATCGCCCAGCTTGTTACCACGTTTCATCCATAGGGGCCTTTTGCGTTTCTGTCACTTCGAATTTCAAGGCTACGGTTTCCGTTTCCCTTTTATTCCTGTGGTGGCCCCAACCCGACATGAAACTGCGCCTATGCACTGGAAACATGATAAAAAAAGATAACATCCTTACTTCTACTGCTCAATTTTGACTGCTATATTGTCTGATCGGACATAAAACGATGGTATCATTCTCTGTAATTTCCAAATTTCGTTTGTCTGAAATCATCGAGAAGCACTCTACGTCATTAAATGACTTGATATATCAATTTCTTACGTTGATTTGCTTTTAACTTCAGGACTTTCAAGAGATCAGTTTATTCTACCAAGCAGGCCGATAACTCAAAGGTCAAAAGAACCCTGAATCCATCTAGGTATCTTAAGCGCATTGAGATGGAATATTAATATTGACAGCCAGAGACTCATGCATAGCTAAACAGTTACTAAAAAAGTTAATAAAACACTGAAGAATCAGTATGGTTCTGCTTTCCTGTTGACGTGTTTTGGTTTTGGATGCTGTCTCGCAGCATCAATTACAAAAAAGTGAAACCAAACGAAAAATAACTGATACATACGTGCAATAAAATAAGTAAAAAAGCATTATGTGGAAAGGATAAGATTGTTAAGGGCAAGCACCTCATCAACTTCTGGACGTAATATACTTAAACAGACTACAGGTGAATCCTGAAAATACCAGATTCAGGAGTCTAACTCGATTTACTCTCGGCAATCCAACAGTTAAGATTTTTCAACTGTCATACGGAGTCATGCGCCGTGAAAACGATGGCGAAGGGAGAGAACATTAGGCAATAAAGCGAAAAGGAAAAACTGTGTCAGTTCCTTCATTTCCCATCTCCACCTCACTGGCCACCCATGAGAATCCAGGAGTCCTCTCTGAGCTCCATATTGTACAGCTACCCAAGCCGAAATAGCGGCTTGACGAAAGGTACCCTACAAAGAGTCTTTGGCCAAATGATCTGAAGCGCAAGGAGGCAGGACAATCCGAAAGCCACCCAACACAATGAGGACCGGTGAATGTTTGTTAACGTCCAACGTCCATCCAAGACACCGGACCTCGAAAAAATCGCTGAACCCAATGCTAAAGTGTTTGCTGGCTGATAAATGTGAAGAGATTAATAAGATTCAATGGCATTCAGAGTAAACTGACGGAAAGCCGTAAGAGAAACCGTGAAAAGTGGTGAATTAGGACAGCCAAAAAAATGGAGGCAACAGACACTTTGGCTACCAACCGAAAACGGCTCGAGCATAAATACGACAACCGAGAGTTTGTGAAATTCTGCACGATAAAAATAAGAGGCAATTCATGAGAGACAGCAAAGTCTCGACCGTTCAGCTGAAAACTATAAGCAACAATTAAGTTGGGCGTGCACTGATGCAGTAACTTCGACGAGCATAGCAGGATTAGTTTCATCTTGATAGTTACGAAAGTCTAAGCTACGATACGGCTGTGCCGTCTGACATCGATCGACTCGCCAGGTTAATGTTCACAAACAGCTGGCGGGATTTTAACCGAGTCGAGATCCCGTCGACCAGTTTTCCACTCTTCGGGAGTTACTCGAAACCCGCAACGCACAACGTCGACCCACATTCGTGATTTTTATCCACTTCAAAGGCCCGTTCGATCCGGTAACCAGGACAGCGCTATTCAGTGCTCTCCACCGAAGCAGTATGACAGCAATGTTCGTCAACCTCCTGCGAAAATTGTACTTTTACGCAAATGGTCATGTAAGCATGTACGGTGAACTATCAAGTTCATTCGAAACCAATGGCGGTGTTGCACAAGGGTGTCCCATTTTTCCATTCTCCATTAACTTCGTCATCAATTAGATAATGGAGGATGGTTTAGGAGGTCCTCAGTATATAGGTGTCGAACTGTCAAATGGGGAGTTGTTGTTGTATGATCTAGATTATGCAGATGACGTCACGTGTCTGTTCGAATCTGTGGAATATGCGCAACACGTACTAAGCAGACCCTCGACGGGTCTAGCTTCATTCGGGATGTGCTTTGCACCTTTAAAATGTAAGGTGCAGTTACCAGACCGGATACCGGTAGTTCCGAGCTCGATTCTCGATGGAGAACAACAAACCATTGTAGACAGCTTTGTCTACGTCGGTAGCTGTGTGACGAATGATGATAGCACAGTAGTAAAAGTGGGCACGTGTGTATTCAGGGCTCGCGCATCATACGCTGGACTGATGCTCTTGTAGCTTCGGCCTTGAATTTTGCTTCAGTTGAAAAATCGTCTTTATGATCATCGTTGTTTGCTCGACATCGGTAGGATTGGAGGGGACGATCGAATGATTAATTTTCAGTTTAGGAATCGAGTTTTATGCGCCAATTCTAAGAACTATTTCAGCTTGTTAAGTCCGTCAGACTTTATTGGTTGGTTAACGTGCTGAAAATGTTGAACACTCGTCTATCAGGTCAAAGAATTACGGGTACACATTTTTTCCTGTACAACTCGAAAAACAAGTATCCTAAGAGTTACAGATTGGTATCATTTGAAAGCCCATAGTTAGACCTTTAGATGCCAAAATCAACACAAAGATGGAGCCCAGTAGCCGGTATGAAACCACAACACTAGTGCCTGGTAGCTTCCTTAAATGATTATCAACGAGAATTCGGCTATTAAAGTGAGACTGATATTGCTTCAATCACCAATTTCAGTGCGATATGCATCAAAAACATGACCGTTGAGCACATCGCTGTCATCCTGTTACTGGTAGAATTCGGGGGCGGGGGGGGGGAATTGTCAGCAACTTTGAGATCAAGGCATTGGGAGCAGAGCTCAGTCGATCTAACAGGCTTTGATGAGGAGTACATTAAGGTGGATGGGTCGTGTTTCACGCATATCGCAGATTGACTGCCTCATTGTACATTGTTCTTCAAAGCAGGTAGTGGTTGGAGGGTTGGTTAAGGTGGTCAGCTCATAATGTGTCAAAGGGATTTTAAATGCTTGACCAGCGGACTGCCTCGAGTAGGTTCGGTTAGGATACCGCGTTTGAGCTTACCAAACACTCCAACGCGATAGTTAGAAGACGATTTAGTTTAGTGACACGGTTAGTGGTGTTTGCGCATTTGAACTGTTTCTTCTACGTTGTTCTTCTGGCAGTGTTATGATTCTTCTCTCGCTATCATTCGGTGCTTCGTGGCAGAGACCAAAAACGGAGCACTTAAGTGCAGTATGAATGGCTGTGCAAACTGAATGTCGCCGTCTTTGGTGCTACCTTAGAATCTTTAGAAAAACTGGAATTGCCGCCGCCTATTGTCTAGGGTTTGTAGCCCGGGTCAACTATGATGGAGCGGGTGGATCCGGAATCGTGGGCGAATGCAAAGTACCAGAGATGAACGCATTTTACGATTAATCGAGCTGACAGATAATCGAAGGTATGAAACACTTATCAGTAAATATTACTCTCGACGTTTGGGCTACAAGGTGAAAAAACAATACAGCGTTTCATGAACTGTCGTTAGTAAGTAAACCGGAGGGAACAACTACATTCTGTTTTTGCCTAGCAGCTCCCGAAGTACTCCGAGAAACTTCACTCCATCTACCTGAGAACATCGCCGCAGAATTAGGTGGTATCCACGTCACATAAATAGAACCGGATTACTCCAATAAAATTCAAAGTTTCTGCGTGCATACAGAATAAAATCGCTTACAGCTCTTGGTTTGGTTTTCGCTTTTACTCCAATTTATAATCCTCCCAAAGGAGAGAAATGAACGGGAAATGGTATGCGTTCAACTCCAAAGTAGTAAGTTGAACATCTATGTTGAGGGAAAATGACTCTGAGTTCAAAAAGGCCACCGACTGCGGAAGAGACATATCATTTGTTCTCTCAAAACTGTCATTTAGGGAGGTCGCGCGGACCTCAAGACGACAGTTAAACTGTACCTACACGGACTGCCCATTGGTTAAGGCTTTCACATCTTTTTTCCATTTCATCGACAAACCACCATTACCTACGTAGGAAAAAGCGCAGGACGAGACCGTGATTTTGCGGGTATGTGCAAAACATGACCATACTACCTCAACCTATTCATATTCAGTGCCTATCGTAACGATTGAACCCTAAAGTCTAATACTTTACGTCTAACCTCTGAGTTACTGAGAAAATTCTCCTTCCACATTCTACTAATCCCACGAAGATAGAGGTGTTCGAACAGCGGAACAGATTGCCTATCTTCTGCCCTTAACTGCTATATTTCTGAGACGTATAACAGGACCGATCGATGTCACGTCAACGCCTCAAATAATTCAAACTCGCGAATGCCAATCGAGCCTATTTTATGCGCGGAAACACTTCATTTGATACATGACCTTCTAGTGAAGTGTCATTAGATAGATATTGAAGCCTCTCTAGTTGTGCAACAGCAGTTTACACTTTGAAGGTGAAAAGTACATCTCGAATAGTTACATTTTTGTTCAGACGATTGACGATAAGTTGCAACCTGCTTTGGTCTTCATTCAGCAGCACTACACCATGAGTACACGTTAAGTCAAACTGTTTCTTGTCTAAGCAAACATCAGTGTCATTAACCTCACGTAAACATGGAGCTATCTTCACAACACAAGTGGAGGATGTAGATGTTGTCATGTGCATATAATTTTACGGAATGTTCCTCTTCTCTCATTCATGGTTACCATGGCGCAAGATCTTTACACGGATATATAAAAGAGTATACATCTGATTCTGAGGTTATAAGTATGTATGCGGTACACGAACTGAGGGAAAGCATTGCAAAATAAGGAGTGGTGACTACGGATGAGTAGAAATAAGTACCAAATGCTTTGGCATTATCGAGAGCGGTTGTTTTAGGTGCCGCTTCTTCCCGTAGAGGGTCTCACCAAAGACCCAGGAGGAAGACGAAGTCCACGTATCATCTACCGGGTTAGCCCATTCTTGTTAGTCAAACTAGGGAAGACGGCTAAGCCCTCATTCGCTGACACGAAATCTCGTCTACCGTACCGCACTCTATTCTGCGTTCATTCCGCAGAGTGGAAGAAGCCATGTGGAGGTCAGCAGAAGACGTGACAACATAGAATGAGAAAATGTACAGCGAAGTTAGGTATAGTAGGTGTCTCATGTATTCGTGGTTAGGGTCCGAAGGACCCGTCAACTGGCTGGCTGGAGACAGTGAGAGTTATGGCAGTGAACGGCGAACAGTGGCGAACGTGTTATCGTTTTCTGCTGAATCAGAATAATCGGAAGGGTGCGTCTGTACAGTTAGACTGTGTTCCGTGCGTTGGCTAAAGCAGCATTGTTATCTTTTTCTGTCTATTGCGGCTGTAAAAGCCGAACGTATAGGTAGAAAATACTTGTTAGCTTCGGAAAAATAGTAGACGCTGGCAACCTGTGATGTGTTTCGGCTCTCCCAGAGACCAAAATCACTTTTAAGCATGGAATCCTTGTTGTTTCCATTTCCACGTAGGCATTTTTAAGTAGGTCAACCAGCAGGCAATTAGCTACTTGCCAAGGGCCCACGTGGTTACAGCACTAGGTAACCTTCAAATTGATACCCACGTCTGTGCACCAGCTATACCAAGGACTAGTTTCAGAATTGACCTCATTTTGTTAGCTTTGGCCCTGAGTTACTTCAAGACTTTAGGACCGCAAAGAATAAAACAATTAAAGTCACCACTGCAAGATGCCTAAATTACTTGAGTGACTCTCATTAGCCACGTTAAGATATACATCCCAGATCACGTAGAACCGTAAGCGGCATTAGCTATTTCATGAGTCAATTAGAGTAATCAATCCAAAACAGTTAATCGCTTGCTTGAAACATGCTTATTTCAGTGGACATGACGCTATCCGGTCATGGCTTATCGCCATGTTTGCTCCTCACCCTTGGAAAGCGTGGTGAACCACCACTTTAACGGTCTCATTAAATGATTTCGTCCGACAACGAGCCCGTACCAATCACATCCCGCCACGACAAAACTGTACCTTGATCTGGTGAGATAACTCGTGCCCCTTCATGATCCAACAAGCGGTACAGAATGGCTCATTTCAAGACGAACAACACGAAGGTCAGTGGGTATATTAACGAAGTAGTCTTCTAGTCCTCCAGGCTGGGGTCTGACTTGAGCTGACAACTTAACAGGAAAGAATAATCGGCCCAAGTAGATGGGTTTCCACTCAGTCATTCCCGGCTGCCTTGTGGACAGGTTCCTGATAGAATCAAAGGCTTTGGTTAGTAACCCTAACCGTTTCCTCGCCTAGCAGCTGAACTTCCTAGCAGTCTTCGGCCCGAACCCAACTGCCTTCAACTATTCCTCTTCACTTGATGAGATTGGGACCCTGGGAGGAATTGATTTACAAAACATGCACGACAAATATTATAAATAACGTTCATCTTAAAATCCAATGCAAATTACCACACCCATACAACGGCTTTTCTCCACAGCTTGGTCGTGGCCTTACGAGAGCAATGTGATTAAAACAGTGAGTTGCCCTTTGCTGATTTATATATCTTATCCTTAAAAAATAAACACAAAACCCTATGGAAAGCGTCACACTTATTTAGATGAATGTATACAAAAGAATAAACAGAGGCTAAAACGAATTCGAAATCTAAAATAAATAAACCTAGTGCAATTGGAAACATGATTTGACAAAACCAAAGGGAAACGACTTTTCTAACCTGTGGTCTTTCCTCCTCTCCGTCCCACATTGGGAGAGAAATAGAGTAATGCATTATAAGGGTCCATATTAGTCCCAGAATGAGCTTCAGATTGCAATCCACGATATGGCTGCTGTCTGTTAACATGTTTAAATCCATTGAGAAGCAAAACATACCGATGCTCACTAGACGGAGACCCTCAACCTCCTCCAGGTAATTCAACGCAGTGGTTACATTCTCTAATTTTTGAGTTCTGAATGTTGGTCGCTTATTGATGTGGCGGAATTTCTGGTTTGTTAAAACTTCGATTAGAGCAATAAGACGTAATCCGTCAGAGAAATCTGTTTCCAAATCATCAATATGAGTATTGGCCTTCTTTAAGTGCTCGTTAACCCAGCGCGTGAACGTATTTTTCTGGATGATTTTCCACTGCGCATCCTCCGCCAGGTCTTTCTCCGCCATTGGCACGTCGTCTTCTGAGTCGACATAACCCGCCTCCACCACATGTATATCAGGCTGCACAGCCGTTTCCGTCATTGTGATTGGCTAAAATTGAGTCGGCACCATAGTGATGAGAAGGTCCAATTGGGGTTTGATGAATTTAAACAAATTTGAGTAGATAAATGGAACTTGCTGAAAACGAAGTGTAAAGTTTCAGCTACATAAAAATCTATTTTCTTTGAGTATTTCACGCGCACAAATCTCTAAAGCGTGGAATCTACGGCGTCCTATGACTAAATATTCCAAACTCCATAAGATTGTATACATTTTTGGATTTTGGATTTCTTCACGAGTTCATGACTACAGTCTGATAATTACTCAATTTCAAACTGTTTTTATTGCCTCTTCTAGAGATAAAGCGTTAACCGATAGGGACTGCAGTGCTGATTTTCTTCCTAGGTGAATGGGGAAGGCCAAACATTTCTCAAGGGTTCCAGGAGCATAGGAAAACTAGAATTTCAGTCTATTTCTCTAGTCACTGCCACATAGTAGCATGCTGAATAATCTTTAATGAGACCGCTATTGTTGAGCAGAATCCCGAATATTTTTTAACCACTGAAAGCGGTCGTTGCACCTAGGCATCACGCAAGGTAGTATTCTCTTACTGAAGTCTAAGCCAACTGCTGGTGTCATCTAAAGACAGCGAATTGGGGAAATTACGAACATCAGGCGACGTTGCTATTTATCGAACAGCTAAAATTCAGCCCAAGTAGTGAGGCAGCCGAGGTTTTCTACTCATTTTCTTTCACTCTGGCTAGAACACTGAGTATGGTAAGGAGACCGATTATTTCTGGCAAGCCAAAACTGTGAGCACCGCAGTGCCACTTCATATTTCACAATGGGGAGGAAAGCATTGATACTGTGCATTATGCTGTTTGGTAAAATAATAACAAAATCACCATCATGGTATACGAGAGAGAGGCGGAATCGATGCAGCGGTCCATTTGGTCTGAAAGAAGCAACATTTGCGTGGAATGCAATAGTGAAAAAGGAGGGCATTGGTTAAGCTACCCGAAAGGACTTGTTTATCATGGTGACTAGTTGTTAGGTATTTTGTTCGGAACGGAGGTTTTACTTATCTTACCACCATTTAATCAAATTTGTCGTTTACAATTAACACGTTTATCCCTTTACCATCTGCCACGTCCGGTGACGGTCATTAAAGGGTAAAAACGTAATGTGTCAAGGATTTCTCTTCTCTCTAGTATGTAGATTTATCATGCAACACAAACATCAGTCATACTCTTGAGCAAAATAAAACCGTTCTTCTCTGAAGAACCATCATATACATGTAAACGCTATGTGCCCAGCGGTACTCCATAACATGCCTGATCTCCGAAAATAAATACCGAATGAAATAAATAAAAACGAGTGTAAGTGCCGAAATGACTCTTTAGGATTTCGTATACGTATGCAATTTTTCTTTTGACGCATGCAGCGTTCCTCAAAACACTCATCACGTCACATGATATTTGTCCATGTACTACCATCGTCCAGGCGTCCGAGGCTGCCACTCCACTGCACTGATAGTTCTGATGCCCTTGGTGTAGGCCTCGGGTCCATTATTATTGTCCAGAATCCAGGTTATTCGCCCCAGCGAACTCATTGATGGAACGTCAGTAGTGACCGATAGACTGACCGATCAGGACCGTCAAGTGATGACTAGTCCGATATACAACCATCCTGAATGGCCTTGGATCAAATCTGAACGCATCGCTTAGTCAGAAGTAATGTTCACTTGCATGTAACCAGTTCATTGTACGAACGGTTCATCGCGCACGGAACAACTGACATGGCTCGAATTCAGGTTGTATTTTTCTCCTGAAGACGTCTCGTTGATTTGAATGCTGGGTGTTGTACGCTCAAAATGATCTCTAGTATGGTATATCAGGACCTATGTCCATAGGAAATTTTAGACGTCTGAAAGATTTTATAGAGATGGACTAAGGGGATAGCCACGTAACTGGTGATACAACGGGAATCACCAATGATTAGAAAATCATTCCAGTGGGGTCCTTATCGAGGAATCTAGATTCGTTTAGCACGTCTACCAAACTACTGCCCATTTGGGGCGAACATTCCACACAGTTGGATAGTTCGAAAGTTTATACCGTTGGCAAATCTAAATAGAACACTTTAATTCACAAACTTTCGCCTCCTCCATTGCATAATTGCAATATTTCAGGAGGGTCGCGAATACCGAACGAAGAAGCGACAAACGGCGACAGTGTTCGAGCACGGGATGGTCGTTGCTGACCGACGACCTCGTGTTAAATTGACTGTATCTCAAACTACCGGTCATTTCAGTAGCACAACATTCGTTTGGTCATCTAAACAAATGTTACCGCCGTGCGCGTAATTCCTCTGTTCCATGGCTAGTAAAAGTTACAGTCCGAGTACTGCGTACTTGAATGGGGCACATGCATTTCAAAGCATTCCACGAGGCCTGTGTGACTTTAGACAGAAATGCACCTGTTCGTGATAGTATAACTAAGCTTTGGAAGTGTCATTCCGCTATGGCAGATGGCTCACGTGATTACACCTACGAGCTTCCGCCCGCCTCGCGACGCACAGGATCAAACTTGCGAAGTGGCAACTTAAAAAGTATATTTTTTTACTACGAATTTGTATATTGCACTTTATACGTGTGTATGAATTCATGTACACAAGCTCACACATTTACCCCACAGGAATCGCAAACACCCACATCAGCGTTGATCAGCTGGTCATATATTTTCAATGATCAAAATTCGCGGTCAAAATCTAAAATCTTATTCTTTTCTCCTACATTAAAAAGGGACCAGACTCCAAACGAACTCGAATGCACTGAAGTGTTTTATTCGTTGGCCTTATCGACCTTTCTAATTTCAAATACTTTATTGGAAAATCTCAAAACTTACCTTGGCTAACTAAAAGGTGTTCACATTCCAACCCATCCAAGTATTAGATCATGTCGGCTAGATTAGTCGATCAGATCCCACTTCTGTAGTTTGAAGATGTATTCCTAGAGTTAGTTCTTTTATCTTTATCTTTTTCTTCCTTTTATTAATTAAGCTGTGTCAACCAGCAAGGAACTATGTTAGATCATATCAGCCACAAATCACTCCATCTCCTGTAGAAATTTTATGAATCCCGTGATAAAAGATTCACACTCAAGGTTCCCGCAGAGTTCCCTACTCTAAACGGTACACTACATCAACTACCAATTCCTTGCAGCTCATTATATCAAACGAACTTAGCAAAAACAACGCGGCGGGAATGTTGTTTTAATTGCCGAGTTTCTGTACCACTGAACTAAGTTTACGATGAATGGAAAGTCACTTTCTTTTCATATCATTAACACACCTTTTAGTTTATGCCCCTGCCAGTGCCTGGAACATCTAATTATCGACAAAAGGGCACTCTTATTCCACGGTTGTGTCTGTTCACTTTTGGTTCGTTGATTCTCTGTCATCACAATCTAATTGTGTCTTGACGTAGCGGCACGGCCTGTGTGCTTCCATGATCCAACGAGTTATACAGAATGGCTTATCTCAAGACAAACATTAAATCATGACATTGAGGTCAGAGGATAGAGAACTAAAGAAACAGTTTTCTGGCCCTCCAGGCTGGGGTCTGACTTGAGCTGGCAACTCAGTGGGAAAACCGTTGGAATCAAAGGCTTTGGTTGGTAACCTTAGTCGTTCTCCTGTTTAGCAGGTGGACACCCTAGCAATATTCCGCGACCAAATCAAGGAGTCATCAAAATAAACTGAATCCCGTACTGCACCGGCCGTCGCGCCGATAATCCAGACAGCGCTCCCCCATTGCGTCGAGCAGGGGGGGGGAGTGATAAGTGTGCTACGGAGGCGAGTCCCTCTTTTTTGTTCAACATCTAACTTCTCTTCCCAGTCGTCTTTGTATGCCCGTTCTGCTTATAAATAATACCCCTTAGATAAAATGCTCAATATTTGTAACAGCTCACTGGCAAATAATGTCGTTAGTGATTTTCAACCTAGGAGGTCATACTTTCGCAACCCTCGTAAGCTTCTGAATCTCGACTACTTTAATATGCGCTGGACAACAGACATGTTTATACCTAACAATGGACTCACTAACGACTGATGTCTGCTGCATCAGCGAAACACCAAATCGGGATTCGTTTAGTGTAATCCAGCTACCAGCACCCAGTGTTTCTTCAAGATATTTCCTCCGTACCTCAGGAAACGAAGCGGCTCAAGCTGTGGATCAATGTCGTGTAGGATTAGTCTTGCGTAACAAGGCTGAAGCGGCCCTTTAGAATGAATGCCGGTTAACAGTAGTTTACGTGCCATAATGTTCTGGGTGGTTGAGCGGCGTTCGGAAGGATAGCTATGTCAAGCGCAACTTGTTTACCACTTCGGCATGCCCTCCAAAAGATTGTAGCGCCAATGTGCAAAAGGACGAGTTCTATGACGAACTCCTCATTCGTATTTGCAGAAGCAAAGGTTCTGACGCGGTAGTGGTAGCAGGTGAACTTAGTGAATCAAGACTGCCTGTTCGGGTGAGCACTGCGCTTTGCCCATTCAGCATACGGGTACACCGGGACGAGCTTCTCTAGTTCCATACAGACAATAGTTTATTCCTGTCTAGCACGAATCCCCGGTACAGCTCACATCACACAGCGACATGGCGCTTTTACTCGACAGTTAGTCTGAGTCAGATCGACCACATCGTATTAAGCTACCAGTAGTACGGCTCTGTTCAACGCTGCATATCGTACAGATCCACATACGTCGAATCGGATTATGTATTAGTTTTAGTGAGATTTTTGCTGCAGCTCGCTGGTTATCGACGCAGATCGCAAGCCCGGTTAACTGTAGAATGTCTTTTTGATTCGGCTGTTCGCCACAGTTCTAAATGGAAAATGTCAGACTAGTTAAGAACCTTAACGAGTATAAATGTAGATGAGCGTCGGGATTAAATCGCGCAAATGATGCAATGCATTTGGAAACAGTTTTCTCCGGTGGTCCTAGATCCGACGTTCACTAAAGAAACAGGACCACGAAATAATTGCTGAATTTAATGGACCGAAAACCCCAAATACCTAACTGTAGGGGGGTGAATACGATGCGACGACATCTGCGGCGTCAAGAGACGATAAGCCTTAAGAAAGGCCATGAAACATGATAGGTTAATTTGGTCGAAGAAATGAAAGTATCAAATACCTCAGATGACAACCAAAAACTTCCTATGCCCATAGGCTATTCCTATTGGATGCCGAAACTCAGTTAGTGTGTGATGGAACTGGAGGACCAATTCGTGTTTCAGGTAACAAAGATTCGTAAACCAGGTTGAACACCTCAAGTATCAGTTTAGTTGGGCGTGCGCTGATGCAGTTACTTCGACGAGCATAACGTAAATCCGTGGGATGTTTCCCCTGATTTCATTCCTTCAACTCGATTGGAAGTAGAATCCAAAGTTCGACTACTGAAGAGACGAAAAGCAGTCGGCTACGCCGAGCCCATCCTAGATCTTTTCAACCTGGGTGGACAGGCTCTGTGATATGTGGAATGAGGAGAGTGAATCATTGAAGGAACCCATCTTCAAGAAGACCAAATGCAGAGACTCCAACAATCATAGCAGGATTAGTTTCATCTTGATAGTTACGAAAGTCTAAGCTACGATACTGCTGTGCCGTCTGACATCGATCGACTCGCCAGGTTAATGTTCACAAACAGCTGGCGGGATTTCAACCGAGTCGAGATCCCGTCGACCAGTTTTCCACTCTTCGGGAGTTACTCGAAACCCGCAACGCACAACGTCGACCCACATTCGTGATTTTTATCCACTTCAAAGGCCCGTTCGATCCGGTAACCAGGACAGCGCTATTCAGTGCTCTCCACCGAAGCAGTATGACAGCAATGTTCGTCAACCTCCTGCGAAAATTGTACTTTTACGCAAATGGTCATGTAAGCATGTACGGTGAACTATCAAGTTCATTCGAAACCAATGGCGGTGTTGCACAAGGGTGTCCCATTTTTCCATTCTCCATTAACTTCGTCATCAATTAGATAATGGAGGATGGTTTAGGAGGTCCTCAGTATATAGGTGTCGAACTGTCAAATGGGGAGTTGTTGTTGTATGATCTAGATTATGCAGATGACGTCACGTGTCTGTTCGAATCTGTGGAATATGCGCAACACGTACTAAGCAGACCCTCGACGGGTCTAGCTTCATTCGGGATGTGCTTTGCACCTTTAAAATGTAAGGTGCAGTTACCAGACCGGATACCGGTAGTTCCGAGCTCGATTCTCGATGGAGAACAACAAACCATTGTAGACAGCTTTGTCTACGTCGGTAGCTGTGTGACGAATGATGATAGCACAGTAGTAAAAGTGGGCACGTGTGTATTCAGGGCTCGCGCATCATACGCTGGACTGATGCTCTTGTAGCTTCGGCCTTGAATTTTGCTTCAGTTGAAAAATCGTCTTTATGATCATCGTTGTTTGCTCGACATCGGTAGGATTGGAGGGGACGATCGAATGATTAATTTTCAGTTTAGGAATCGAGTTTTATGCGCCAATTCTAAGAACTATTTCAGCTTGTTTAGTCCGTCAGACTTTATTGGTTGGTTAACGTGCTGAAAATGTTGAACACTCGTCTACCATATTGTTCGTTATTTTCTGTTCCTTCCGTCGAGCATAGGAAGGTACGAGCACTCGACAAGTTGACGTGGCAGTGTGGCGCGAAAAAATGTGCTGCGAACTTAGCTAAATTAGGTGTCTCACTTGTTCGTGGTTAGCGATCCGCTAACGTAATAGTCGGAGACAGTGACAGTGAGCCGTGTGCAGTGTTGCTCGTGTTGTCATTTTCTGTCGAGTCAGAATGAGTGAAATCATGTTGGTCTGCACAGTTAGACTGTTTTCCGTGTGTTGTCATCCGGAGCACTCTCTGCTGTAGTTCCCGTTCTCTATCTACCTTCCATTTTCATTCTTTCGATTGCCGCGTTTATCGTGATGATCATGAATGTGATCAGCAAGAATTGATCATGTTTTATTGCTGAAGGACGATAATGATAACTTGTCTTCTGTGTAACCTGCAGATAAGAATGACCAAGTTGGTGTCAACTGTATTGCGGTCCGAGGTACAGGACAACAACCAGTTTATCATAAGTTTAAAAACGACCTCCATTTCTCCAAATAACAAAAAGAGAGAAGCAGAAGCTTTGCGTTAAGGTTTTATGTTTCATCTATTTCTTCTGAACGTCCTATTCTTGAAGAGTCATGTGACATTAGCCACTCTGGACGCGGAGAAGCTGGAAACCCTGGATGCATTGAGGCCCTGATCCGAAGTAGTCAAAAGGTCACTTAACTGGAGACTAACACACCGACTTCCAGCGGTTTCAGAATATCCGTCAATTCGCTCTGCCGTCTTGTATATCAGTTGTCATGACTAAATGCTCGGGATGGAGCCACTCTACGACAACCCTCTCTATGCTTCATTTTAGGCAAGTCGAAGGTATTCTGCACAATAAAGTCATGGGTCACATTGGACGTTCGATGACTTGGAAAAATCTACACATATGTGATGAGCTCTGTACGCAAGTTGTTCATCTCTCACCACAATTTCTTTATATGTATTTGTGTCAAATAGTATAATAATAATAATAATAATAATAATAATAATAATAATAGCATACCAGAACCGAATCTATTTTGCAATGTATCGGAAAAACGGTGAACCATGTAATATTAAATGAAATGATTGGGATATGGAAACAGCATGCTCGAAATTGTTTATAATAACCTGGCCTTTCATTCACTTAAGTAACTGTAGTCAGTCTATGCATAATTCACCTGACAGTTCAGTACAGCTACACAGTGACCTTCAGCCACAACCAACCATTCAGAGCCATGACAACTCGTTAATGTAAAAATCGAACCTTCTCCATTGGTAGCTGTAGTAAACTTTTTTCCGTCAGTTTAATCAACGTATGTACACTTGCCTTTCTGGTTAGTCTACTGGTCGTTCACGTGATACGGTTCGTTGCAGCTCTACTGCGTAGACAACCAACTAGTGAGAACCGTGGCGATAGACGATCCTGAAGTTCAGACATGCCTCCGATATTATTGGATTTCTCCCTATTTTCTATACAAAAGCATGTTTTTTTAAAATAAGCCCTGAACGTGTCTTCCGGTTGTCATGAGCTTCTGATTATCTTCACTTGGGTTGATTTCGTCAAACTCATTTTGGTACGTATTGGTGGTCCCTATCCGATTTATTGCCATTAGGGCTTAATTTCGCGTTTCGCCTTCAAATGCACGTACTTGAGCCTTGTTAATCAACTCTAACGTGAATCCCAATTTCAGGGATCTCCATTCATTCTTCGGTCTCAGCCTGAAGTTGGAGCTATTCAGAACGTGCTAGTGGTTTATGATCATGCTCCATTGGGATCTAGTACAATTATTGCAATTATTTCGACTAAAGTAGTCTTTTTCAAGGCAAGTTTGCGGCCGAATCGATTTGACTGTAAGGCTGTTTTAGGAAAGATTAACTATGGTAACAAAACATCGATTTATTTAAAGCCCTCTCAACCAAACTGGGTTTTCCCGTCTCATTAATCCGAGTAATAATAATAATAATAATAATAATAATAGTAATGACTCAAGCTTTTTGCCTTACTTCTCTAGTGCTACCCAAAAAATGATTGTTTAGTTTTGCACGGAGAAACTCGAAAAACTTCAAACACCACAGCCAAATTCTCCCATATGTGATTTCCCCCGGAACTCCTGAATGTCAGTAGCATCGTTTCGAAATTTCCGAGTTAAGATTTACCTTCCCCGATCAATACCCCTTTGATCGAAGTCATCATTCAAAGCAGCGGATCTTGTTAAGCCTCGATCTACGCATTATCATTTGACAAAAATCAAAAACCGTGTGTCATTCTGACTGTTTTCTTTTAATCTTTAATCTTTTATCTTTTACTTCCTTTATTAATGAAACAACAACGCACATCAATTTTCAGGAAGGGGGCCGCGGTCAGCAGAAGGCTGCCAAGTGGGGAAGTTGACCGGCTGTGGGAAGACTCGAACCTGCGACGTTCACGTCCAAAGGCTACGGCCTTATGCGCTTGGACACCGCTCTATGGAATAAGGCTTGGCTAAGTAATGTCTACCGATAATAAACGCCAGAATGGAGTTAACCTCAAAATCTGACTACCAGCTTCATTCTCTTTCCAGTCGCTCACTTCACAAACTGATTCTGAAATGCATGTATTCAGTCTATGCAACTTTTAACAAAGTACGTGACTAGAACAGATGCACTGATTGAGAACTTTTTTCGTATGTGAACTGAGCCGAACTGTTTACGGAACTTGTGGACAGACCCGAGGAAAACAGGTGTCAGTAACGCTCGTATCACACATGTGGGTGCCTCCGAGAGGCATGTCTGTGGCTCATATTGCATACACAAAAGCATCTAGATCTACTAAACAGTGATCCTTTTCTGACTGCAGGTTAGTTGTGAAAGGTTGAACTATTGTGACTGGAAGTTTGAACTATGAATGATCGAAAACGACATTCTATATAGGCATCCCAAAAGAACAAGACCACCGGCTCGCTTTTGTTTCGGTAATCTCAAAAAATCAATAGTCCATAGAGCCAAACATCAGGCTGGTTTGTTCTACCTAAGTATAGCGACTAAAAAACATTTGTGCTGTTCATCCCAGTAAATTGAAATCTACTGTCGCTTCTTGCGGTCATCTTGGTACTTTTCTTGTGGAATGGAGCATGTCAACCCTCCAGACAATTCCGACTTACTCATGCATTACTGTCACACGGAAAGAGGCTAATGAATTTCCAAGAAGTTTCCTACCAAACGGAGCTGGGTTGATACATAAAACATGTATACGATGGAAGGGGTCAGTGATGGTCAAAAGGTCAGCACCACGATGTTTCGGGCTGAAGGTGGTGGGTTCCAATCCCTCGAATGCTGATCATCTTCCGTACTTGCCAGCTCGAAATTGGCCATGAGCCCCTTCCTGACTAGGGAGTACTCTGTAGTCACACTAATAAAAAGTGAAACAGTGACGACAAAAAGACTGGAAATTCTCGTACAACGGTATTCGGAAAGTAACGAGAACTAATAGCCTAAAAGTAAACGAATAGTCCCAAATAACTAGCGAACTCAGACGAACGCATAATCAGTTCGTCGACCGATTAAAACAGTTGCAATCGACCACTGCAATCTCTGACCGTAATCAACCTTTTCAAAACGAATTTACAAATTACTCTCAGAAGTGTGCGGGATGTACGGACTACACGTGAATGAACATGGTTTTTGCTAGTACACCAGCGCATTAAGAATAGTAATCATAGTGAAAAATAAGTACGGAAATGTTTGCTTCGCTGACAAAGTTGAATTGTTTGCAGACACCGGATACTCAGAATTATCGTATCCGGAAAGAAAATGATTCGTTTTTCAATCGAGGGAACAACCACGGGAGCTTTGCGATGTGGATGATTTGTTTTAAATAAAGAAATACAAAATTTCCGTCGCATGCGTTGGAAAAGCATACGTTTCTCTTGCTTTGTCGATAACAGTGTCTTAAATTCTAAATCGATAATGCGGTTAATTCTTCTTCACATACTGCGAAATATTAACACATTTTCCCCTAGGATCAAGGTCATGCAATGGCTAGAGGGGACTGGGATCCAGATAGTATGACCCCTAAAGCGTTACTCGTCAAGCGACTAAAGATTCTGCGGATGGTCGGTCAAAAAACGAATTAATAATGCCCCTAAGGAAAGACTGAACAAATATTGATTAAGGGACAATCATTTCTCCCCTTAAACAATGAGGTGAGATGTGTCAAGGTCCTTAAGCCGAATGATGTTTGCATACGATTTTAAAAAGTAACTATTAAAATCTTGAAATTTCGTTAACTCATTTTCACAAGTCGCCCCCGATTAGCACATCGCGCGTAGTTTCACCCTGAAATCTGGTTTGCCTTGCTTTCGATCATTCGTCTTAGATATACGTTCCTGACAGAATACCGAAGTGATAGTAGTCCAAAAGCCAACTAGGATCTCGTACCGTTGTTGTCAATCCATTCAGCTTCTGGCACATCGAATCCGTGATAGGCCTCTATTACTGATTCGTGGGCTGAGGAACTCAGTTTTAATCAAACAGCACCGTCAGTACCGTTGGAAATTTTGGGCATGTAACTGGAGCCTTTTCAGTTTCATTTATTTGTTCAGTCCCCGTTGCATACGCTTCGACTGCCGGTGCACGGTCTTTGGTTAGCATCGCGGTTAAGATATCTCAATATTCGATCCATGTTAAAAAACCACGTGCCTCTTGTAACATGTCGGTTCAACCCATGGACCTGACCAACTTTTTCAATTCTGGTATACAATATTTTCCATAAGTTAAAATCATTAGGTCCCAATTCAAAAGTTTCGCATCCCAGTTTAACAGTCGTCCGGGTCTAGCAATTTCGTTGCGATCGGTTTATGATGAACAAAATGTGACAAGCTGCGGTCAGTTCGACTGGTGGATCCACTTTCCCGCGAATCATCTATCAAGCATTTTTGTGAACAAAATGGAAAGTAACAAAGGCCTGCACCAAACGGGAAAACTGAATTGCTTGTATGTTCGCGTCAAAACATCGATTGTGTTAGCATAGGACTAGCATGTTTTGACATCACGATTGCGTGAAATGTTCGTCTCCTACCAAGCATTATGACCCTGTTATGTGTCATAAGGTCATCAAGACAGGACTTGATGGGAATGAAGGCATCAATTTGGATCGTTTGACGACTGGTTCATACCGAGTGATATGCGGCTGTATCAAATTTCGTTTGATTTTGACCAAGTTTTGATAGTCCGGCCAAATTACGATCTAATCTATTCGTCCAAGCATATCCACCACTCATTCATGTGTTTTTACCTAGTTTACTAGTCTATTTATCTTTGATAATGAGTGATCAGCAGCTACTCGTTTAAACAACGGAATTTTGGGGCGTTTTCCACTTTGCCTATCCCCTTTTCAAGCATACCAAAATGTCAGCTAACTATTTCCAAAGTTGGGTGCAGGCTTTGGGTTAAGATACTGAAGAAAAGCTCAAAAGCATGTCAAAATGATGGCTGAGGATTTCTAACATGGAAACAAGTTTGCGGAACTGTTGCTGAACTGTTGGTTAATTTATCCATACCACTTTTTGTCTTGTGATATCTCTACTCAACTTAGATGCACACACTGACTGTTGAAAGACTCTAAAAGTGCAAATTCTGACTGACACAGCTGACGGAAAACCATACGCGAGTGAAATTGTCGCCCAAACTGGCCCCAGTGCCTCGGTCTTAGTGTGACGCGATGACCAAGAATCGGCCAAATGCAATGAACACACGTTACAATTGTATGCTATTCAATGAGACATTATCATCTGTTGACTCGAAACGGTCCCCTCTTTCCTGTTGGCTCCTCTTAGTGAATGTCGTAGGACTTGATGGGGAAAAAACGTCGCACTATCCGTGATGTCAAAACGCGATAGTCACATTCGGCCATTTGACCGTACGGTGGCAATCCCGCCAGAATGATATCGTCCTACAGTCTGCGTGGCTCGTGGTCGAGACAAACATGTTACCCTGGAAAGCCAACAAGTAGACCTGAGTGATCGGGGTGGTTGCTAACGCGCGCTTGTACCGAAACAGCTTACCGCAAACACGCATCAGGTCATCCGAATAGGACAGCTAGCTTTCATAGCTAGCGTCAACCCGATGCGTGTGTCGTTTGGCCCTTGGCTGAAGCAATCAAAAATGGTCCCACTCAGCCAATATCGATCAGTCACCCTCCGGCTGGCACGACAAACCCGCGTCACGGAGTGCAGACCGATCAGGTTGGCTATTTAGCTGTACCCCACCGACCGCTGAAAAGCATTCTAATGAGCTGACGGAAAATCGGTGTTTTATTTTGTCGCGAAGTCTGCGTAAGCATCTTGTTCAGATTAGACTATGTCCAGGGTATAAAATAACAGTGGTGATTAGAATACGACTTGATTTAAACGGATTTTGCAAGTAATTCTTCGGTGACCATAATATTTGGTCGCCATTACATGACCGAATTACGGTGAGTTAAATTAAGCGCAAGAGTGAATTACCAAACCGAAATGTGACTCCAAATACGGCATGGATTCAAACAAGGTAAGAATCTATAATGATATTATGGAAAGTTTTGAATCTAAAATAAATTACCTGAGTTAGTCTTGATTACTAATGATTTTTTATACCTAAGTGAAAGGCTTAATTTTCGAACAATTGAGTAATGTATTACCTGTCCCAACTAACAATAATAGAAAAACAATTACCGGAGAACTTAGCAATTATTCGACGTTTCGTTAACCTATTCTAACCGATAAACAGAATTCTGCGATTTCACGATTGGAGTTAGAATCGATTGACGATTTCCCGGACAATGTCAAAGCGGACATCTTCCCATCCTTTAAGTTTTACGACAAAAATAGCCACTAATGTTTACACTGGTTCTTAACTGAAGCGCTTTTCACCTTGCATTTAAGATGCCCAAAATTTTGTCTAAGCAGAAACACACGATTTCCGTGCTTCGATCGTAGCATTCTACAATATGTTGCAATATTCATCCACAACAGCCATTTCAATTGTCCCATAGATTGGGGCCGCGTTAAACTGATTCTGTGCTTCAGACCGATGTTTTGATGGGCATACATGAACTGTTAGGGTTATCCATCTTGCTAAGCCCTTAGTTGCTAACACTGTTACTCACGAAATTCCTCACTGCATTTCGGATTCACCTAAAAGCATTAGGCCAATCCAGTTAGCTGAAGCTAGACGTATTTTACTTGCTGCGAATTGACCGTAATTCAGCTGATTGGGCTAGGTGGCTCTTAAGCCGAGATGCGAAAATCTTGAACTGTAACGCGAAACTCCTGAACTCTGACACGGGACTCTCACACTGCGACGCTTGGCAGTTAATGACATAAATTACTGCGCTATATCTTCGGAATCTATGCGGAATTGAGCTGTCGGTCCTAGACGATGCACAGGCGCAGTCTATCAGGACAAGGAGAATAGATCATACCTTTGTGTGACAAACAAAACTTTTTGCTTTATCTTTCTTTCTTATATCGTTTATCTTCGTTGATCTCTAAATGTCCCCGTGTGCTCAAGAATGAGGGTCCCCGGCTTCGAGTCCGGTACTCACCCTGAACGCGTATCGACATGCTCCCAAATGGTCGTACCTTTCAAGTGTCCTGTTCTAAGCAAGTTCTACGCGCAGCCTTATCTTAGCGTAGGAGGTTTTACCAAAGTGCGAAGGCCTAGGCGAATGCCCAACTGTCTTCACCAGGGTGGATTCATCATTGCTAATGAAACTACGGGAGTTGGTTAAACACCGATTCCAAACCAATCACTCAGATGGTGCACAAAGCGTGCGGCTGGATTCTTACCGGAATCCGTTCCAAAAGGGTCTGCTGATAACCCAGGATATCTGGTCGCTCCTGAAGGGTGCATGAACTTAGCAACAAGTCATCCTCAGGTTGGCCTGCTGCACTGTGGGTTAGACCATTTGGCCAAAGGCTTGGGGTGGGGTCCCCTAAGTCAACCCTCTACTTCGGTTTGGGCAACCGGTAGTATCCAGCCCACGGGGGAATCATGGGTCGCGAAGGCTAGCTAACGATGCGGAGTGGTGGGTAGAGAAATTATCGTATGTAGTAAGCCCTACACGCTGTTTCCTTTTTTCTTCTTTCTCGCCGATTGTTTTTCGTCCATCGTCATGATTCCAATGGCGCACGATCAATGCTAAAATTTGTGTTATATATTTGAATATATATATATATATAATTAGTAATACACCAAAATGTTTTGTTTTAGGTAGCTTCCGACACTGACAGACAGTGAAACTGACGAAAAGGCCGGCGATTACCGGACTGGGATTTATCTCAAATCGAACGCAGCGCAAAACCGATGTTAGCAAATTGTTTCAGTAGCCCATATACATGTTTTCAAGAATCGGAAGTGCGGTTTTGTTCCGGCATCATTAACGCGAAAATCCGTACCACGCTATTCACCTACTCCCACGGATCGAATCAGTCAACGTGTCAATTTCAATTCACGACACTTTGCAATGTGACATGAGTTTCCCTTTCACACAAGTTTGACGTACGCCCAGTTCTGATTAGTGTTTGGCCGCGGAGAATCAAAACGTCCAAAACAAGTAAAAAAAGAGTCCAAATTGCGCCGTTTTATTCTCATTGTGGAACACTGAGTCATGATTAAATAAACTGTATCTCGAACGTGTTGCTGCGTTATGAATGTGCGTGGGATGGTTACTATTTGTTTGCATTGGAAATACCGTATGCACGTGATCTATACGCTCGTGCGTACTTCAAACCGCATTTCTCGTTGGATTAGACCGGGGTGATATGCCTCGAGCGCGAGCAGAACAGTAGACAGTTAATTTCTACAGGAGGCGGGCACATTTTCTTCTCGAGGCTACACTCTGCACCCACGGAAACAAAACAGATCAGATTCACCTTGGGACCGAACTCGCTCAAATCAAGAATCACGTTGAAAACCAAATATCACGAAAATAATGAAGTTTCCCGCATCAAAAGTTTATGACCTCTGACATGTGGCCCAATTAACTGGCCTTGAAATCACCTGGTAGGGTCGTTGACCCATGACGTTTCCCCGGCCAGATGTGGACATATTTTCACGAGAGTCTGAATCTTATACTGATAGCTAACACTACTTCAATATCGTTCAAGCTCCGCGAACAGTTGACCATCGGAAAATATTTACCCTGGCTTGTCTATGGTACCAAACTTAAGCGCTTGCATTCCTCTATGTATTCTCCTGACGAACCTTTTCAGTTTGCCTATAAATTTAACAGGTCCACTTTGGACGCTGTCACCTCCCTCATTCACCACGTTTGTAAGCCCCTAAAAGCATCGATGATGTCTGTACGTTGTACTTCCCTGCGCTATTCGTCGGCATTTGATTCCGCCCCACGGTCTTTTCTACTTCACAAACTGCAAACATTTGGTTGTTCCAGGCCTTTATTAGTATTGGATGTCTGATTGCTTCACTAACCGAACACAGTGCACACGAATGGACGGCAAGACTTCAAAACCGTTCGTTAACAACTCAGGCGTGCTATAGGATGCTGTTCTTTCAACATTTCTCTTTTCTGCTTACATTAGCAACTTATCAACCAGCTTCCACTGTCATGTTTAAGTATGCTGGCGACGTTTCCCTCTCAAGCCGTTTCGGACAAAGATGATTTTCAAAGTTTTCCAACAACCTATCGTCTGTTTACGATTTCTCTGCATGAACTGGTTTAACTTTCAACACATCTAAATGTTTCGCATGTCTGTTCTCTCTCTGTCTTGGTCAGCCTATCCATCCAAAACTTCTTCCACCAACTCAAAACACCAAGTAGGGTTTATTCTGTGAAATATCTAGGAGTTTCTATTCATAAAATTCTGAAGTGGACATCTCACATTTCCACCTGTGTACAGAATCTCCGACAATTGTCATTTCAAATCAGGAAGCTTCGGATACTACAAGGCAAAACAAAGCACCATCTCCCGGTTTGTATACCAGTGTGTTGTCCCTAAATATATGCGATCACCACTTATCAGCATTTGAGAAATTTGCTCACAACATTCTTTCTGATCCCACGCACCCTCTGCACAATGATCTTTCAAAGTGTCGCTTTCATATTTCTACACGATCCGTTTTTCGTTCCATACCGTCCAGAATCGATTTCTATAGGAAATCCACCGTCCCATATTCAGCACGCATTTTGACAAACCATGACCGCGTTTTAGCCGAAATCCTGAACAACCTATCACAATGTACTATGATTATTCCTCTAAGAGTTTTTACACATTTTTAAAAGGCAGCGAGTGTTAATTCTTTATTGCTTTCTATTTTAATTTTTACGCTAAAGATTTTTGACTGAAATATGACATTGTTCATTGTACGCAAAAGTCTATACAATACAATACAATACAATACAATACAAACACCTCAGTATGGTTACAAGAGCATCTCAGGTGACAAGCTGCATACTCAAGTTGAACAGTTTCCAAAAATTCCAAATGATCATACGTCTCTAACAGACTCTGTCGAATAAGTCCTACGCATTGGTCTCTTCTCATAGCGGTTCCCACCAACGTCCTAGGAGGAAGACAAATGCCAAGTGTTCTCCGCCGGGTTAACTCCTTCTTGCTAGACAAACTAAGCAAAATGGCTAAACCTTTGTTTCAAACTAACCGCGGGGGACGTATAAGGCATATGGCTATATATTCATCGACATCTGTCACGGACTCCACCTAATGCCGCAGGTTCACTTATAACACGAGGGGGGGGGGGGGGGGGGTCAGCGCCCATCTGAACACTGATGTCCTCTGGTTGCAACATACGGAAAATTTTTCGGTTGCAGTTCCAACTATCTACTAAATTTAACAATATTTTCAAGAAATAATTCACCATTTGATATCATCGCTCAACTCACCCCTAAGGAACCATGGAAACACTGTACAGCTGTCTCATCCTTGTTAGGAATCATCAGCAATATTTGCGGTTCAAGGTGGACGGCATTTTGTAGATAAGAACCATTTTCTTTCTAACACAACAGGTTTTTTTCATTGTTTCTTAAACCCTTGTAATCATTTAGTAGCCATGACCTCTGCTGGAATAAACAAAGACACACTTGTTTGCTGAAATCATAAATGTCAATACTAAGGTACCGATTCACGAGACTAGACCATATAATTAGCATGCAGTGTGCCCGTCCATCGTATGTGTTATCTAACAGCTTGGGTACCAAGCTGGTACCAATACACGATGGTCAGAGACCAGTAAGCGGTAATCAAAGGGGAACTAATTTGCTGAGAAACTTGTGGAACAGCTAGAATAACAATTTTAGCGATAACCGACGTCCGGACACTTGTTGAAATGAAAATAAACCCAGTAGTGTGTAATTTCAAGAAACTGTTCACTAGGCTTGTCTGGATTTGACAGCAGAAGTACATTTGATTGGGATACTTGGTATTTAAAATGAATCCTGAGTAGGACTGTCGACCGTGGTTGATTTTGATCACAATTTCACAATTGTATGAACTGCAAGAGTAGTGCACTGATTCACATGACTAACAAAATCGATAACACTGTTGGCAAACTGTCTATCCGGAGCCCCAACTAGTTAAAGCAAGCGATACACTCATATGCTGGAAATCGATTTTTCAGTTTAATGATTCACCATCAGATACATACATTCAACCCGCCACTGAAAACCGGGAGAATACTGCTGGGCTGTTTCAGTCATGTTAAACGTTCAGTATTGGATGTGCACCATGCCCCAACTGAACGCGAATCCGGAACAAACGATTGTGCGTAGATCACTATTTGGGTCAGTTCACTGGATTTCAACGCTACTCATTAGAAAACTAATTTGACGCTGGGTTCGCATGGCCACACACTGTCGACTTCTAACAGGATGGCTTCATTCTCTAAGACTCCAACTATTCATTTGTAATGGGCATCGGATCTTTAGCCCCGGAATACGTGGTAAACAAACACCAGTTGTACTTATGACTCCCGTGGACACGGAAGATCATCGCGCAGCAACAAAAGTTCAAGCTTTTCCCTTACTCAGCAGTCGCTGACCCTCATTTCGAAGGGCCGGACTAGGGTAGCGTCGGAGAAGTTTATTAGTAGCCCATGATCTGGGTTGAAATAAGCACATTTCTTCGCTTAATTTAGACCTGTTGTTGAATTTCATATGAGGTCATGATACCATGTCCGTGGGTGACAAAATTTACAAGTGAGTTACACGTTTACGATACAGATTGCGCCGTAACGCATGTTTATTCCAGCCTACTTGGTGTCTTCTGTGGACGGGCGCAAAATACTAAACGATAGATAGGATCTGCTAAGGGAAAGAAAAGCTTACTTTGTTGTCGTCCAGTTGGAATGAAAAACAACGAGGGGGGAAATCTGAGTTTTTGCTAGAATTTCCGGCAAGTAGTGAGTAAATCGGAAATTCTCTTTAAAGAAGCATCGGAAGAAAATACGTTATGATTATGCTTTCCAACTTCGTCCGAATGGATGAATCCGTAACTTCGCTGTTTCGGACTACTTATCCCGAAAAGCCTAGGACTTTCGACCAATCGATAAATAACACTGAACTAAACCTGGGTTTTTATCACCCTAAGAGGAAGCAGCCGAGTAAGATTACACTGTCTGTTCAAGAATGACAATTTTTCTGATTCCCTTAGTTTCATTATTTTTGTATTCTTTTTAGGTTAATATGTACGGTTCAGACTGAATTGTCTGTCCCGATTGCGAATTTCCATCCTGATGCATAACGCGTTAAATTAGATTTTCCGGCTGCTTAAGGTCACAAAACTTGCGAGTATCAAGTTTTGCGGTCGTTATCCCGGATTCATTGTATCTTCTTCGGTCAAGTGTTGTGGCGATCTGAAGTCAGCATAGGAACGGTTTTATCTCTGATTTTCTATCGCCACAACGAAAGTGATTGTGCTGGCGTTTATCGTGAGGAAATGTCACAATCTGGATGTTAAGTCCCAGTGGCCATAATAGTAGACCTGAAGGTCGTGAACTTCGGCCACGTGTTAAAGGTCGAAGAAGTATGACGAGATTAAACACCATGCTTTTCACCAAATGATTTTGGCTGGAATTTATTCCTGTACCTGAGAATATATACCCTTAATATTTAATCATTAAACACTCAAATAATTAGGATCGACGACGGACAGAAGTGCCTTTGGCATGATCTATTACACTACTCCATAGATGGAGTTACTCGCAATTTCAGCTTTGGACGGCGCAGGTGTTTATCTTTCTGAGGCGAGTCAGGAGTGTATGATGATAATGGCCAATTGGTTACTGTACTTCGTAAATAGCTTTTTGTTACTTTCTTGATGCATACTACTCATCCCTCTATCCTAACTAGTGATTGAATATCACCGTTCCGAAGGTTGGTACTGTGGAATAATCGTAATAGCTATTTACATGCAATCATCATTCACGAACTGTCCTCTTGACACAACTGAAGAATATACGGGTATCAAAGCGATTCCACTGGACAGTGCCGGGTACGAGTACCTGGTGAGCCACAATAACCAGGGGACTGGTCTTTTGTTTCCAGTAGCATTTCTTTCTACCACCGGTGAACATATTACTAAGAACCTGAACTGCAACTATGCTGTGAAATCGTGAGTCTAATCTTTACCGGAGTGAATCAAGCATGAGGTATGTAAGACCCAAAAGATCGAGAATCTATTCGTATCACCGTGCTATTATGTACCCAAAAATACTTAGTGGAATCAGACAGACGGAAGCAGAAACCTGGAGGAAAGGACCAAAACTAGCGAACGATTAGGCTAACGACCCATACACCGAAGGTAGAAAATAAATCAATTGTAACCCAAAAGATCGTTTACCGGCGAAAATGGGAAGTTCGTAGTTCTGTTTGGCACAAAGGCTGCGCGCGTTAAACTTGTCTAGCTTCAGGTTCAATCTTAAACACGTGGACTTATGATTATTGTTTTAACATGGTATAGTTATGCGAAAGTCTTAAAGCTTATGTAAGATGTGACATGATATACGGTTTGATACCTGTTGTAAAGTTGTAACACGTACTTCGTCAAAATATTTGCTACAATTGATGCCAATTGGGACTCAGTTGATGCAAGAAAAATCACGAGTAAGTGTTTGCATAGACTGACTCAGTTTTCATGCTGTACTCAGTGCGAGTGGTCGATTAATTAGTTAACTAGCAAATCAAGTAGTCAGGAAATCAAGCAATCAACCGGGAAGATAGTTTGTCAGTCAGATATTTTCGAACCAATAAAGCAACCGAACAATTGATGAAAGAGATATCGAACTATGCATATATCTTTGACAGTTCACACGAAAAATCAAGGAACCGTGCCTCAATGCGTGTGTGTGCAACACAAAGGACATTAAGAATTAGTTTTGAACCAAACATTCATCAAATTCCACGTCGTAACAGTTGGAGTTCTGTAGGAAGAGAAGTTTGCCACAAGTGGAATTCGCAAGGCGCTCGATTAGTAAACAGTTTGTGATCGATAAACGTATATGATAAGTACAACGAATTTTTGTTTCTTTCACGCACAGATCTTCAGTTGCTTTTCCCGACACATTTAGGTTAAACGGTGAGTTCCTTTGTGTTATTCATCGAGGATAAACAACTGGCAATCATCGTGTGTATATTTGCCTCTGCCATGAAATTTATACGCTTACATTCACGTGTGCATTCTTCTATTTTGTGTGGGCTGAAAACGGGAGCATGTTGCCACCTCTCATTTGCCATTAGGTCATATCATTAAAAGACTATGAATGAATATCATATAAGTAGGAATTTGATTTATCCTATCCCGATCGTGTTCCGCGAGGTAGTCTGTTGCACGCGGATCTCGTGTATAGAGCACGAAATTGCGCGTTTTTCTTGTTGTCAAATTGGTCGATCCATGTCATCGATCTGATCCCCTGCTCGCACAGTATCGGAAGACCTGACGCCGAGGTAAGTGGTTCGGAGACATCGTGTGAGTTGGTTCCTCCGCGTGGCCTGTACAGATAGAGTCATTCGAATTTCACATTCTTTTCACCCAACCTACCAGTTTAACCTCCCTCAAAATGTAACGAAAACCAATTGATAACTATGACTAGAACGTGACTACTGTATGGAAATCACAAGATTATTGCTTGACTGATTCATAGTTCAAGATTGAACCTGAACACACAACAAAAGTGTCATTAGCGTATCAGACGAACTTGGATCTTTTCTGCTCGGATAAGTGAGATCGAGCTTCAGAATCGAGACTATTTGGCATATAATTTGATTTATAATCATTGTCATCGTTGTCATTTGTGCAATTATTCGTCTAGGACGGAATTGCTAGCATTTGGACACAGCCGCGTTTTCCGGGCTTGATCGTTCTAGCTAAGTTTTGTTTAAATTCATGCGCGCATTAATCAGCACACGGGATTTCACTGTCCCCCGGTGCTTTAATTTTGTATGATGAACTAATAAAATTACCGAGCTTTAGAAGTTGGTACTCATCATGAAGTTCGCATAGCTTATTAGCAGTAGCCGTTGTCTAAGATCTAACTAATTCGTCATCGTGTACGAACGTGTTTAACTGGTCCGATTTGTTTCCCGTGAAACCTCCCAACCCAGGAATTCGTCTGTTGCGAAATAGTGAAACGTACAAAGGCAACTGAAGGGATGAAACAAAATCAGGGAAATATTGGAGACACAGAAGCGTTCTTTGGTATCAGCGTTTTTACCAGTGTCCACTTGTGTGACCCGTGACCTGTTACGATTTCACATAGAAATCGGGTGAAAGGTAGCCACCGTGTGACCTATGATTCTTTTTAGTTCCACCAGGTAGGCCTGACAACTATCTGAATCAATCAACCAACCTCTGGGACTCCCCTACTTGTGACTGTTGTATTTGTCTCACCCCACTAAGTAGTCACGTCCGAACAGGTGCTCGCCAATACACTGGCGAATGCGGTGTCATCGTTTCTTTCATTTGTTGCTTTCATCATTCGAAAGCATGCCCTTCCTCACGGTTATCAAGCCTACCTAGATAATCATTTATAACGGGTAATTTATCAATCGATAGTGGGATCGAATCGAATCGTGTTTTGCCGCCCCATATCCCTTTTATTCCGTCGTTCCGTTGTTCAATGGTGAAAAATTGTCTGGCTAATTAGTTGGCGAACGATAAAAGCCGCCATGTTTCTTTTTATTTTGTCCCCGTATGTATGTGATTAAGATGGCTTAGGAATGGATTTATCAAAGCTAAATGTCGGTCTACAATTCGAGGTTTCCTGGTAAACGGAGGCCTCTTTCGTATGCTCAGGAATACAGAACTGTTCCTTTAACTTCCAGGTATGTCAGCATCAATCGATAAAAGCGACTGAGTCAAATGCGAATTTGATGTATTCTGCACAGACGGCGACCACCAGGACTTTACGACCAGCACGTTAAAAATTTCTCAGGGAAAGTTTGCTGTGGGGAAGAATGCCTTGAAAGCGATTGCCAACGGCAGTAGTAACAGCACCGCCATTTCGTCTCGAGCGGTCGGAGATCCAACCCAGCCTTATATGAGTCACATATACATGATTATCCATTCTTACTACTCTCAAAATCTTCAGTAACAAAAAGCACCGGCATGATAAATAGACATGTCGCAATGTGACTCGGACTAAAAACCCGAAATCGTCAGTTTTGCATTATTTTGTTACAATAACTGCGCTCAACAAAAGTTGAGCATGGGATAACGAATTTATGAGAACACACGAGCGAACTACTTGAGGCAGTTGACTGGACGTGAACGAAGGACACAAATGTGAGCGGTTTGAGGCACAACAATCAATGCGACATGTGACACATGGCTTAAATGCAGTTTTTTACTACAATCCTACTATGATTTCATTTGTCGGTCACAGAAACCTGACTCTTGTGCAAAAAAGTTTGCTTACAATCTGCCTTCGTTAACCTAATTTTTGTGATTGGTCTATTCATGTGACAAGTAAGGAGGAATACTTAATAGGATTGAATCCCTTTCTCGATCATGCAAGTCACAACATATTATGATTTAATGACTAAGTTTTTAATATTTGAGAGTTAGGTTGCTTGCGATCTGTATTATTTGCACCGGCACTTGTATTAACCGCTCCGATAAGTGCTTCCAAGATATTGACTAGTATCCTGCAAATGCATTGGTAAATTAGGGGCAAATTCAGTTATCACTCGGGGGCACTGAAAAGGACGAATACATCCATGAACGAAGTAATGATGACGGCGCATGCGAATAAAAAGGACGACGAAAACATTGACTATCCGTCATTTCGACTTCATATAAAACGATGATTTCAAATTCTCGCGGTGCAACTTACCCCGACAGTGTTATTCGACTAGGGGAATGTAAAGACGAGACTGTGCGCACTCTTGGTCTCTGTGCTGTTTAGTCTTCTGCAGTCCGCGTCATTTACATTCAGACCACATTGCAACCACTGCGCCCACACAGGTTCAACAATACGACACATGCGTAAACAGCCATAGGCATCCAAACTGACTAGCTTGGCGCACGCATACACGTGTTCGCTCGTGGATTGGTCGCGAGTGCATCATGCATGAGGGCTGGGCACTCCACCAAATAGTATGTGTATACGCACGCACAAGTGCAACCGTATACGAGCATTTATTGGTACGCAGACAGTCGGACGGATAGTTGGTTGAAATCCGAGCAACTAGCACACCAAAGAGAACACAATTCTACAAGTCCAGAGACCAATTTGCATGATAAAACCTGGCCACTTGTGTGTGTACGCGTAATTTTTCGAATCGATCGCAATTTCCCTATTCTCTGACTGACGAATCCAACAGCCAGCAGTACCGTAATCACAACTATCATTATCTTCGGACATTCATCCGAACGCAACTGTGTGACTGGACGGCACTACAGGCAGGTGGATGGGTACTTAAGAAAGCCGTTCCCTTCCAAAGGCTCCAATTTGAATTGGGTTGCCAGCATGCGATGATTCAGTCCGTTTAGGAGGTCAACTTTTGGGTAAACACGAAACCCACAGCAATATGTGGTTGGAATGCGGATTTTTTTGGTCGAACCTTGTTTATAGGTCGCCGACACAACGGAGTCTGGGGCTACCTTTACTTAACTTGGTCGATAGACTGATGTCCATCAGCTGACCTACTGGACGGGTGCCAGTTACGGTCGGACTTACTGGTTTTGGATCTAGGGCAATAGAACTTTCGTTCAAGACTAACCAGTAGGTTTATGCGATACGGGTGTCTGGAAATAGTTGTTAACGCCAAAAAAATGATTTTCCAGTAACGATATTATTCAAGTGGGTGTTTATAATCTCACCGTTCCGCGTTTTCTTGTTTTAGGGTTGCTAAATTGACCAGTGGCTACTGGTCCAAAGATCCCTTCTTGTCAAGCAAACCTGTGGACCAGTTAACTTCTCCTGGTACCTGCGTGTCGAACGATGACAACTCAGCAGTGGAAGCAAATGCACGTATATCGAAGGCTCAAGCGGCTTACGCTGGACTAAAGAACTTGTGGCGTCGGTCTGATATTTCACTGAAGTTGAAAGGTACTGTGCCGCACTGCGCTCAGTTCTGTTGTACAGTTGCGAGACATGGAATATTCGTGTGGGAGATGTTCGTCGGTTGAACATTTTTGATCACCGATGTATACGTAGTATGGCTAGGATTGGATGGAGCGGCCAGTTGAGTAATGTGGTTGTCAGGAATCGAATACTAGGTGCCGGCTCTCAGAATACGTTATTTCATCGTATGAAACTTAGTAGACTACGCTGAATTGGTCACATGTTGAGCATGACATACGAACACTCGTCTACCATATCGTGTCCCATTTTGGGTTCCTCTCACGGAATGGAAAAAACTATGTGGAGGTCAACAGATGACATGGCCATTTGGGTAAAGTAGACGTGTCATGTCTTCGTGGTTGGGGTCCGAAAGACTCGTAAACCAACTGGCTGGAGACGCTTAAGGATATGGCAGTGGGCCGTGAACAGTGGCGAACGCGGAATCATTTTCTGTCGAATCAAAATGATTGAAGTAGTGTGTCTGTGCCGTTGGACTGTGTTCAATGTGTTGGCTGCAGCAACATTTCATCTTTTCCCATCTGACTAGGTTCAACCCTGTTCTCCTTTGATATTTGCTCTTCTTATAGACATATGTAACCTTGGGGAAAAGGCATCGAACGCATGCCTTGCTGTTTAATGCCGAACGATGATGATGATGAAGCAAACTAAAACTGTAGGTACACACGGGATGCAAACATATAACGCCTTCCGACAGTGATTGTAGTTACATCTAGAACTGGAGTTTCAGCATTTTTGTTCGACATGGAAACTCCGAAATGAATTGCATATTTTAGTGGAATCAGTCGCTTTCCGTTACTATTTGTCTAACACTATCTGAAAGTAACCGCAGTATGGTTAATGATGAGTAATTATGAATGGACAGCAACATCAGGTGCTTGTTGTAAAGTTGTCATTCACTAGATGTTTAGCTTAATGGCCATGCGTTAGGCGGAGGTATTTGTTCGATCAACCATGGTAGCCTTTCCAGATAATGTCTAGAAAAAAACGCATTGCGTCATTTAGAAACAAAGACATTGACCTACTACTGACATGTGCCAATTAGTCAAGCTCTGTAGGTTATATCTAAGGCCTTCGTCGTGCTTGGGCTACCTGCAAAGAAGTCATCTATCAGTGGGGGTCAATTGCTGTGCGCTAGCGGCCAGTAGCCGTGCAAATCAGTGACGGATAGGTACAACATCATATGGCGAAGTTCAACAAACCGTTCAGAGCCTGCCCGGTAGTGTAATGGCTAAGGCGTTCGACTCAGAATCTTTCATCCCGGGTTCGCGTCTCAGTTCGAGTGCGGTGGATATGCAATGCTGGTGATTCCTAACAGGGTTAAAACAGCTGTAAAGTGGTTTCTTAATGGTTTCCTAATGGTGAGTTGAGCGATGATATCACATGGTGGTTTATTTCGCGAAATACTTCAGTCTCCTACTAACATTAATCGTTGTATCAATTCAGTGAGTTTTCTATCGATTTAAGTGGCTATTTATTTTTGTTCTATTGATGACATAATGTTATAGCTCTATTAAACTTCGACTATTTAGATTAAGGTACTACTATATATGTTACAGGATTCAATACGGAGTGAATTGAAATAGAACTATATTGGATTTGGCCTCATGCTGGGAATAAGTATCCATCGCCGTTGTATCCCCTTGAACTAGTCAAACGAGCGCACAGTCATTCGGCTTGAAAACAGACAGGAGTATGCACCACTAAATGGTGATCGATCAACTTGAGAGACTGTCAGCTGTAGTGAATATGCACGAACAACTGAATTATTGATCCGGATAATTTGAAATTCCTTAGAACGATCCATTAGGGGAGCTGCCATTGACCCTGGCCAATTGCCTGTTAGAGGTTAGCAGTTTCAAACTGAGTTGGGGCTGCCAATTGTAATCATGACTCATTGTTTGTTGAACTGGTTAGTACAGTTGAACATTTTGCCAGTGAACCGATTTACAGGGCACGCCAAGATAAAGGAAATGGTTCGAGATTTGAGCTAAACGAAAATCCTTCATCTCTCACCCCAACGTAAACGTTCACAGAAGCTGAATTTGCTTGCTTGTCGCATACATATTGGGCGATTTACAAACTCAACGAGGCCCAGTTGAACCTGAAAAACTGGAATGATTTCTGTTGCCGCGGCTTGATGAACGGTGTCTCTGATGTGCGGAACCCATCTACACGAATCTGATCCTTATTTTATTCACAGGGGATGGCACAGGTGTCTTTGACTAATCATATTTAACTGACAAACTGTAACCGCACATGTTTAACAAGATCAACTCAGTTTTGTTATTCAGGTTTAGGTGCATAGCTAAAATCGCCAGAAAATGATTTGACCAATCCGAGTTCCGTAGAAGTCGTCAAAATGAACACTGCTTGTATTACATTTCCTTAGCGTTCTCACAACCACTTGGACTTTGAATGCCTTCAGCTCATCCAACCATGTTTGTCTTACATCCTGAACTTGCCAAAAACTCCCACTCATTAACCCATGAATGGTCATGCTGAGCACAATTCAGTCCAACTCATCCTTCTGGTCAAGTAAAAACTGAGGCGGCCCGTGTCTGTGACCCGGTCAAATCTTAAAGCACTCAGCTATCCCAGATTCATTTGGGTCTCGTTGAGTTTGAACATGATGACGGAACCCTGACTGAACGATGGATTGCGTTGCGACAAGCAAACAAATAGGTCTTCTGTGCATGTTTATTTTGGGATGAGAATTGAAGGATTTTCATTTAACTTCACTTTCAAATCATTCCTTTTATCATGGTGCACCCGGAACTTTCTCCATTTGTGAATGCTTGCGCTATGAACACAACGATTAGAAATGCAGCTTTGTCGGCAGAGTTGTTCTAATGATCATGGTCAACCATCTTTAAAGCAATTTTCGGATGAATGATAAACAGCCTTGACGAATTGCGAGCAATGCACTCACTGCTAAGAAGAACTAACTCCTCTTCCCACCCAAATGCATTCCGAACCGGTCATCGGTTTCGCAATATTTTAATTTAACCGATTCGGGTTATGCTTTCACGTATTGACGTGCTCGTAGCGAGTGTAAAATTCTTGAGATTTCATGCGAAATTCAGACAGATTTAAAGTGCGATTTGATGTCAAGAGGACACGCAATTCACTCAACTGTTCTGCGACGTTAACTTGGCGCTCATAATTCTCATCCGAATCGTTCATCAGATGTAGGGGCAAAACTTTTATGGCACATGGCATCCATCCTCATACGGTTTACGATTTAACGGAAATGGATGTGAGTAAATAAGGTGACTGAACACCAACAAAGGTATGGTTGAGACATGAAGAATGGAAACCAGTCCTTTGGATCAATGAGAATACTGTAAGTCCAGTACTCAAAGACCCAGGGTTTGGCACTTTGTTGCTCATGTGAATACGGACAATTGTTTGTTTGGAGGATGAGTTGGGAGAGACAAATAAAAAATGTTTACCCAACAACGGTTTGGCGGGAGAACGAACTGGGCTGTTTTTATCATTGTGCTGTTACCGTGGCAGGCCAAAAGACTTCAAAGTTCCGATCGAATTACATAGGTACGAGATTAACTCATCCCGCTCCGGAGGTTATAGGCAAAGGGACACTAATGGGCGCAAACGATAGGCGAAACAAAATCAGCCAGACCCTTGATGGAATTGCGCATTTGTCAATTTCGACCACCGGCATGCTAATCCTCCAGTTGAAGTACCCATCTGTCATCCACCGACTGAACCAACCGTCAAATTTAGTTTCGATTAAGGATTAGTCAGCCCGCTGTTCAGCCCCACTTAACACTGACCCATCCAGGTGCCTCAACCTCGCCTTTCGTTGTCACGTCGCACTTATATGACGGTATAGGCCGGTACTCGTCCGCGCATTTGAATGTGATTGCCCAGAGAGGTCAACAGACAAACAACTGGGACTAGAGTGAATGACTTTAGATTGCGCGATGATTCATTCGATCGCAACGGGCCGCAATCCTGCGGGACATCCTTCCTAAGAATGGTCTCAACACGCAGCAAACCTTGTTTCAAAAATGCCGCTAACACGTGACCACGTACGTCAGCTTCGATAACGAAAGCGGGCACTGGAAGTTCACAGAAACGTTTGGTCAATCGAATCGAGTGTAACTCGACTGGAAAGCGTAAATTTAAGCAGCAGACACGTTCAGTGAACCTACAAGAGTTCAGTCAGACTTTTTGGGAGGCTAGAACATCAAAAGTATGAAATGGAACCTCGACAGATAATCAAAAAGTGACGGCATTTTACTGTTGACTTTTATTCCTCGAAATTTACTTACATTTTCTGACTATCAATTACACTCGATTCCGCCGAAGTTTTGTTGAAATGTGGCGCTCAGTCTACTTTCTGGAAGTACAACAAACATTTTCAAGGACATAACGACAAGGTGGTTCTGCGTTACTGCACCCCCTCCATTGTAGCCTTGGGAGGAAATGTCCTAAATAAGCCTTTTTGGTGCCATTCGGATGATCAGAATCAAATCCGCTTAATGATGCTAAAGTCAGCACAATGGAAACCGGAGCAGTTTAGAAACTTGACACTGATTCTGTGGCAAGGGAAGTGTCTGAAGCTCTCCTCAGCCACTGCGGTGATGTGCATGGATTCAGCTATCCTTTTACAACTAACAATCAGCATGAACCACTGTAGATGATGAACAAACACTCACACGAATTGCAAACGAGGGAAATTAATGAGACATCAAATTCTAGATGTCAGCTGAGACAAATGATGTATGCTCCTTGAATCCATATCTGGTTGTACCGCAAGCGTGTGCAATTCCATGTACCGTCCGATCACTGTTACGGAACTCACAAGGTGGAAGTCGCAATTCAGATCTACCCCGAAAATATCAGACTACTGAAATTATAGAAAATGACTCGTATTTCACCAGCCTGTAGGTGGATAACTCAGTTGATAGATCTGTGGATATATCGCAAACGAAAGCATTTTGCCCCCAGACTGCTGAAAGTAATGCAATCAGCATATGCATGTTTTGGCTCAAATGGAATAAATCAATGTGTATATTGGCATGTGATCACACCGGAGCTGCATTCGAACGGTAGTATCCGGCCGTTAGCACAACAGTACATGTGTGTGTGCCCATGTGTGCTTGGTTTGACCAAGCTCTTTTTGTGACCTGCTAACCGTATGGACTATTCTTACTGTAATGTCGAATCGGTGACTGTGCATGTACGAATTCTAAACAGCTGAACTAAGATCAGTTTATTTTAGGACCAACCGGCTAAATTCCACCAAACGGGAAAGGTGTCAGTGGTAAAAAGAGGACTGGTTTTTACTCGTTTCAATCAACAATGATTGGACGATGCATTGCAAAGTAAATTCAGTTTAATCACCTAAATAGAATAAAACTTCTGGCTATTGTTTAGTTTCTGCAATTATGAATTCAATGCTTGCGGCCGAGGATTAAATATTAAGGGAAAATTATTCGACATTAACTCACTGTTCACCGTTAAGAAACCACGGAATCACTGAACAGCACTTTCATTCTTGTTATGGATCATCACTACCACTTACTGCGAGCTGAACCACGAGGACTGGAGTTCCTCGAGGTACGTGAGATTCATGTGATCGATTGTCATTTCTTCAAGGGGCCTTGAATCAGCGTGGCGTAAACGTGACTGAATGGATGATAAGGTAGCATTTATTGTCTTTTTATTTTTATTTGAGTGTGGTCGCTCGAAGTTAGTTACAAAATATGTCAATCTATATCGTTTCCAGCAACAGAATAAATTGCAGATACCATGGGACATTTCTCAGTTGCTTTTTTCACCTAATACTGACTTTGGTGTCCTTAAAAAGATCTCATTCTGACTTTTCACGTGATACCTAATTTGCTCGGTGGTAGGAACTACTGTATCCCAATCGAGTTCGGTTTGATGTGTAAACAAAAAATGGATGAGCAATGTGAAATGTACTAAGTAAAAATGTATGGCGCAGCAACACGATGTAATCAAGGTAGTCGTCACTTTGTCGAAGTTCCAATCACCATGGGCAAGTAAAATCCGTTTTGGGGTAACGCTGGCCGTAGCAGCCAAAACGTGGACAATCTGACAACTAATTTCGTAATGTTATGTTAGTGAAAATAAAATTCCCCGATAGCCAGTTGGCTTTGTATTATATATCCTTGAAGTGTAACTGGGAAAGGAGTTCGTACGGAAGCCTCGTCGTTGTATTCACGTAAACTGTTTGGTCATTCCAGTGTCAACCAGCTACGGGATCCCTGTGGCAAATTTGACAAAACACACACGGTACAAATGTGTTTTTTGTCCAGGTCCAGTTTCGAATCCTGTCGAATTTGGGGTTTTTCACCTTTGGACGAATTCTGCAAACATCTTTCTCTCTCTCTGTATGTTTGTGTTTGTGTGCGTGTGTGTGTGAATTACATTGTTTTCTGTGGCCATTTGGCCACAAAAGATGGCTTTTTTTACCTTCGTTTATGGTCTTTAACCTTTACCCGTGCTTTTTTTAAAATTAGCTTTTGCTTGAAGGTTTTGACTGCCACTCCTTGCGCCTGGACCTATTGACAGTTTCTTTACTGGGCGACATAACAAAACTGGGCAGTAAAATACTGAAAAATACAACTATATTCGAAATATATTTCTTATAAATCTACTTTCACGACAGCGTCTTCAATAAACACCAGAGGATGACGGTCATGGGAAGTACAGTGAAGATGGGAATTTTCCGGAATGCGGTGCGACAAATAGCTTCAACCAACTGAAATTGGTCGCTTTTAATCGTGAATACTTTAGCCATATTTCATAAACTCAACTCGATATTAAGCTGGACAATTCTTCATGGTGAACATAAATTCACTGAAGGCTTCCTCTATGGGGTTGAAGAAAAGATTTTATGGTTATGGATACCGAATGGAATATCCTGGTTTACGGTTCGTTACATTAACTGATCTGTAGACCGGAGCATTTTCAAAGTTGAATTTAGGTTAGAGAAAGAGCCTTCCGAATTGTCTAACACCGTAGTGCACTCGGGGGTTTCGTATTCATCGAGTTCGCCCTAATGAACAAATTGCCAAATGATGGACCATTACAATACCCCTTATTGATAAATATGTCTAGGCTGGTAGGTAGCAACTCACCAATCGGAACCATAAGCTACCCATCGATTCATTCATCAGTCCGAACATGTTACAAATCGATGCAACTGCCTTTTGGGTTGTCCTTACATTTGACATTATCCAACTGTTTCCAGGCTCCGGGAAGTCTAGAAGACAAAATTTTACACCAGCATATCACGCATCCCATTTTGAAAACCCTAAAGTCGCGGTTGCTGACTCTATGAACGTGCGGGAAACACTGTAGAACACGATGTGGTCTTCTTGCTATCTTCATGTAGGTTGATGTGCTAGCTGTTCGGTCCGAAAATAATAAATAAAGCCGTCAAGTTTATCCGTTTCCGCGTCTGACAAGACAAACGTAACACTTTCATTCTCGATTAGCGTAAGATCCGTTTCGAAGAGATGCTGGAAGGGAACTAGGACCAAGGTGCTTTATAAAATGTAAAATAAGCTAGAATTTCCCATATTCAACAAGTGACGATGTCAGACTAACCAAACAGTCTAGTGGGATGTAATGAGAAAAAAACTGACGTAAAAGGTGGTATCCGGGTTCATTGTGAAACGATGCTTACAAATGAGAATAAAATATCGCATACAAATTTGTTTGATTGTATCTGTGCCTTTTCATTAGTCTGTTATTCAGGTTCCGATTGGCTAATTGATGCGGTTGTTCGCAGCTGCAGAAATGTAGCTTATTGTGTGTCACGTGATATGCATCTAGATCGACCTGAGACGTGCACGAGAACGCCGAAGGACGTGCCCCATCTCTGCCATTGCGTTGTGACGATCAGTGCATACACTATCGTTCAAGTTGTATTAACTGGCCTCAAACTTTAGACAAAATTTCAGATTCGCCGGAGAATTTCTGTTAGCATGAACCTCAGATCAATACGATCGTTAGCATGGCTGACAGAATCATTTACATTGGATCGGAAATTTTTATCGCCGGTTTTACAGTCCATAACACCTGTACCAGGTTACGTAGCTGTTTTCGAAAATCCTTATCATTAGCTTTGTGATGTGCAATTTACAGACAAAACTTTGAATCGTCGAGAAAAAGTTCGCAAAATCTTTTCACTAGATCAAAATGGAAAATGAAGAGTAAAGAACTGTCCAAACCGGTGGATAATAAAATGCTCGGTCTTTCTCTTGCCTCAAACAAGTTCACTTTATCGGTATATGATAAAACTATGTCTAGGTCGTGTATGAATTCATCAGAACCGTGTACTTCGTATCCATATTCCCTAACAACTGACTCAGTGAAACAGCGGACCAGTTGATGAAGACCACATTCAATCATTTATGACACTTGTCGCTGAACTGTTACGGAGTGCTAACGAGGCGGCCCAAAAATAAACGATCCCTTTCGATAAATCGATCCGATCAGGGATTACCTCTCACAAATAAGGTAGATACTAAGTATAATTTGAATCACACGATTAAGTTCGGAAATTTCACCGGTAGATAAAAAACTGTGGAATTAAAAACACTTTTAGACCAATTGTCTTTTTTTTGAACTTCCATCTCCGTCTGGTCATTTTTACGCTCCTTACAAAAAAAACAAGCCACATCGCCACTCATTTGATCAGCTTTCCCAGGCAAACAGATGTTTGAAGAAATGGGTAAAAAAATGTCCCAAACACCCGATTTCTTGGTCTCCATGTCCTAGATTCTTGGTTGATTGTATGTGCGTGCCGAAAATCGGGCTAGTTTCTGAACCAGATTTCGGTTACGATTCTGGAAATATATGTGAAAAAGAATTTGCTTTTAGATGTGATTCAAAAGTTAGTCAGACAAACCTACCACAAAATTCCGGACCAGTAGGATGGTTTTGCAGCTAGATTCCGAAAGAGGGCTTGGATATGTTGGATGCCATAAAGCGAAGGAAACGTTTTCCTAGTGGCACACCAATGTCGTTTACTGTTTATCGGTCGCCATGATGAATATAATCTCATTTGATATGCGTGGTGAACAATGTCGGGGTGAATGGGAAATTAATGAACATTTATATTTTACTTCCTTTATTAATGAAATAGCAGTGCACATCATTTTTCAGGAAGGGGGTCGCGGCCAACAGAGGGCTGGGGTGTGGGGAAGTTAACCGGCGGTGGGAGGATCCGGAACCGCAACCTTCGTGTCCAAACGCCACTCCCCAATCCGTTTGACCGCCGTCGGACTGAACGAGCGAAATGTTTTTAGTACAAGTTGATTTTGCCATAAAGTGACGTCACAATTGGCTACTTGCTCCAGCATTCATAGACAGGTGTGTTGATCATCATGATGGCCATATATATATATATACATATATATATATATATATACTTAGGATTTATACAGATAAGGTGTCCACATAGGAGTGAACAGCATGTGTCCATTGAAAACCACTGAGTAGTGGCTACTCTGGCGGAAAGCGTTGAAGTCCGGTGAACTGTTAGGCGCCAGTCCGAATAGTCCAGTAGCTATGATGTCTGATTCACATTTGATCGTAACCAGCGCGTCTCATTTCGGGTGGGATTGACAAGCGGTTTCGATGGTTACTGACGAGGATGTAAGGTGCTTACATGGTTTTCAGTGTTGAATTGAATGTACATGTTGGATGTTAAAGCGTATCACTGCGGGAAATGAGTTTCCTATTCCCCTAATTAAGTAAATATTTGTTAAACACTTTGATAAAAGAGCGCCACAAAATACCAAAAAATATGTTGTAGTGGTCCAAAGGATAAAATCTTCCACTCTGTCTAGATTTGAACCCGTTCATAGGCTCAATCCAAGCAGTTGTATCACCAGTACCCTACCAGTGGACGAGTCACAAAGGCCATGCCACACAGTACTTGAAGGTTTTATTTTGGGACTACGGATTAGTCCGGATGACGTCACCTCAACTGGCGATGGGACGTTTACGATCTAAGTACCAAGCTCAGCGACCAGAACCTCCTGAAAACCGACAACCTGAGATACGACCAAAACAAATTTTCAAATCGATTGAGCCCACCAAAGCGAACGATTTTTATAATTTGATTATAAGAACAGGATTTCATTATGTACCAACGGATATTCTTCAGCTAAAACTTACGGGCACGAGTTTTGCTTCAAGTAGCGGTCATATCAGGCCCGACGAATCATTTGAAAGCAATTTTAGTTCCCGTACCACAGAAAAATAAGCATCACCAAAGCTTTGTAGGGTTTCGTAATGTGCTCATATTTTGCCACCAATCGTTTGGCCAGTAGATGTCATATAGTGCTCACTTTCGATAACCTATTGGTGGAATGGCTTTGGTATTCGATTGACAATCATTTGTCCTCATTTTTCAAGTCCCAGTCTGGCCAGGATCGATATGGACTACCGACAATCCTTCACAAAAATTGAGGCTATTTTACAGTGTTCCCATGGTTTTTTTAAAACGATTTAGACTTTGAAGCAACATGAGGACTCATTCGAAACTTACCTCGAGTCATCCGTTACTGGATTTCTAAATTTGTTATATCTGATAAAACAAAACTTCTTGGTGAAAATATTCTCCTGATGAGCTTGGATATTTAATATAGGATTGAATTTATTAGTTTGCCGAATGCAATATCGGTCGTCCATAGGGTTCCACAGCTGTTAATTTCAGCGATTCAGTTGTAACGAACAAGAGTTGGGTTTCATCGGATAATGCCAAAAGTTTGATATACATATATACATATATATATATATATATATATAAACTTTCAATAAATTTGAGCGTAATGTTTCTCAGTCTTGGTTTTCGAAGTACTTTGATATGAATAATCCTAGGTTGCGGTAATGACGGCAGTTTGGTTTTGTCCAATCAGCTCAACTACTGCAAGCTAAAAATATGTAATTTCACTGAAATGAAACGGCATTCCGGAAAGACGTGATCACAGCTGTTGATCATCGCTAGGTGGACATGTCTGTGTGCAGATTGACCGGTTTTCCATCCACTAAAAACGAAAACTGGATGGTTTACGTAGGCGGTGTGACAGGTGATCATGAACCACGGCTGACAAAAGAAGCTACGCATTGGAGCAAATAAAAATGATTTAACTTGAAAATAACGAGAAGAGTCTGTTTAGTGATAGTAGCCAAATTATATCCAGAAAAGCTGTTTCCTCCCGAAATTCTGCGACTGTCACGTGAGTCGTCAGTTGCGGGGGTCGGCGCTGAAGGTGAGGAACAGCAATAGATGAAAGTAAAATCACTAAATGTAGAGGTGGGCCCCTCGAGATCCCTAACTCAGGAGATTTTCCAACTTTGTCTCATTTGAAAAGTTTCGAACGCGGGTTGGTTGGGCAGGCCAATGACGATGCTGGGAGTCGCTGAATTTGATACTGGCACGTTCAATTCAAATTGATGTCTAAGTTTATCACGAAGCTACGTGACTGGCCAGCTATGGACCAATCCAAACACAGTACCGATTAATATCGATCGTTTGCCATCCGGCCAGTGGAAAACAATGGTAACATAGAGGCAGATAGAAATAGAAGTTTGTTAAGCGTTTGTGAAAATATTTCTGCAATAGTGGGGCTGGTAGCTCAGATTGCTTGTATTCAGGACCACCTGATCGTGATCGCGAGTAATCGTGAAGAAATACAAATATGCATGAAGATCTAACAGTTTCATTCAGACACGCGAACCATTTCAATCCAACCACCTAAGCGCAGTGACATTTTGCCTTTAGGAGGCAACAGTGAGGGTAAACATGAAATTCACAGTAAAACAATAGTTGTCAAATCAAAACTTGCAAGTTTGATGACGTCAACAGGTCCTAAACTTAGGAGCTCTCTAAATTGTCCTAGTGGAAAGACATTGTTCGTAAACGGAAACAACAACACGTATAGATCGGTATAAGCTGCTATTATTCACCTGACTGAAATCAAACACGATAGCAATCCAGCTTGCAATTCATTTGGTTGTTGAAAATCACATTTTCCAAAATATGTCTGGTGAGTTAAAAAATAATCGACGAACCGGAGAAATAGAAGCACAAGGACTGCAACAAATCTAGGCCAGAATTAACAGAATGCGCTGAGTCATTTAGCCTAACCCCTGGTCCAAAGTGACTACTGTTTCCAAGGCATTCGCAGCATTAGGAAACCGGACAGTTGGTATGTAAACAGATTTTGTTATTGACCTCGAAGTGTCACTGATGCTCAAGGCGTTCAGTCCAGTTATTCAAACTAATTCAATCAGTGCTACTCACATCGGGAAGTTCTGGTCAAAGATGTCTTCATATTGTTTTCGTGACCGCTTGAAGTGCCCTAAACAAACCGAAACTTCTGGGAACACAAACACCATTTTACATAATAACATTAGGAAGCATCACATCAAGTTGGAGACTAAAGGGCATGCTCGAATACCGTTTGTCGTCAATTCTGACGACATGACCGTTGGGTTATTAACACAATGCGTCTTCCCAAAAAGCCTCAGCCCGAACTGGCAATTCTTTGTCTTCGATGCTTAATTCCTTAGCATCCAGGCAAAACGTTGGGCCATTCCGGCCTAATCCAGTCGAATCAAAAGGCACGGAAACAAGCCCCGGTCAACGAATGCTGCCAAATTTCATCTACCACAAACAATGATGTTGTGAGCCTTGATGAACAAGATGGGTGTAGCGAAGTCAGGTCGGAACATTCCAAGGCCATTTCATGCCTAACAGTTTCTTTTCACAAGTGCTGATTTTGCCATGGTGAACGACACAGTTTCCAGTTGAAATTTAGCAACGTGAATAAACTGATGACAGTTTTGAGAGTGTGCATGCGTCAACTTTGTTCATGTAAATCAGCGATCTGGCCAGTTTGACTAAATTCGAATTTGATGTGCCCTGATCGGTTTACGGACGAAACACTTCCGCTGACAGTTCGACAGTTCCGGGTATTTAGCAGCATCCAATACAGTGATGAAATGCAAGATAGAGGCCGTTCTTCAGAGCTTTTTTTAACACGCTGCTTTAGCGATTCAGTTTGTGCACAAACTCCCATCTTGCAGTTGCATTTGAGAAGAATTGCGAAAAAGTAGGGAAGTGTTTTGTGGAGCTTTTTACTTCGATTCTAAACCAAAGGTAAGAACCTGCATCTGTCAGACATGCGAAGTGGTAAGTTCCGCAAGATAAACTACTCATCCTAGGTTTTTATATTAGAAGTTAGAAACTTCGGAAGATGTTAGTTTATATTCAGATGGTACTCAAACACACATTAGATTGCCCCGGCGATCATACTTCCTACTAACTCTAGTCACAGACCAACTGCGATATCTTTTTATTAGGTCACTGTGGGAGAAACTATGGCGATAGTTCTCGAAGTTCCCGATGTCTGTAGGTGCCATGAAGAATACGTAAAATTTTTTCTACCAAATCTCCGTCATTCTGATTCTCAGTTTTCATGTCTTTGAATTTAAACTTCCAAATCATGTGATACATAGGGAGCAGTAAACCATAAAGACTGTTTGGTTATGTTTTCGTAACGTGGTGGTAGTCAGTCTACGTTACGGCGTTCCAGCATGACGGTCGCGATTCCGAATCCTCCCACTGCCCGTCCGCTTCCTTCTTTGGCAACCATCCGAGATCTACAATTCGCTTCATGAAGACAATGTTCATTGGGATTTCATTCAAAAAAAGTAAAAAGATACGTTCGCTTATCAACCAAACTTGAATCCGTTCCCGCATTCGCATTTCCGAATACCCAATTCACGGCTCCAATGGCACCAAGGGGATCTTGTCATTACATGCTTGACGGTCCCGAATCAAATTCACTGGAATAAAGTTTCATGACCTGATAATTGACATTACTGACGCTCAGAAGACCATTCTGGACTTGTGCTGTGCTGCAATTTGCAATACCATCACCATCCGGTTCGACTTTCTGTTTGAAAATTATCGTACAGGTGTCATTCTTTAGGTAGAAGAGTTTGTGTATTTAATGATGAACATAAGGCTTCGAAATGAAATGAACCAGAAGTGCACAGGATTCAACAAACAAGTTATCAATTTTTGCTGTTCATTTCCTGTTCGCATGACCTGAGCCAGTCAGTACTTCCGACTGGCAAGAACACCGTGTTTATCGAATTGTTTCGGCCAGAAGCTTCGAACAGGTACGGTCGTTTAACAGTTTGGGTCATTAATTGGCAAAGATTCGTGTCCCGAAAAATCTCTGATTCCAAATCACCGATAGATATTTGGCTCACCAAGCTTGTTGCCTGATAATAATCTTTCACGAAGTGGTGGTCGTGGTCCCTAGTTCAGCCTAGCCCGCCCGATAGGGAAAACCTCGGTTTGGCCAACCACTCGACATGACTACAAACAAAATCTGGTCATTTGTTAAATTCATTCTTCTCAGCAGGAATTAGCATTTGGTTGGGTAGTTCTGGCTATCTTGGAGGTTTACACACTGGTCGGAAAAACAACTGCATTGCATATGCAACTGTTCATCTGTGAATCCAAATAACCGTCACCAGGGACAGAAATGCTGGCATTTGGAATACAATATCTGCAGTCATTTATCTGTCTGTCTGGTTCCATCAGACGTGAAATATCCCGGTGAATTTTCTTATGTTCCATATGTAGCCGGAATCGACTCTTAAAATTGCGACCAGGAAAAAATTGTTCAAAAATTCCCCAGTATTAATTAGGTTTGGTCACTGAGGGTGGAGGACTAGAAGCGCGTCAGCTGCCTCAGCACACACAAGCCTCGAGTAGCAATTCTGTCAACATTTTACCCCATTGTCCCGGCTAGTTACTCCGTGGTGTGGTGGCCGTGCCTCGTCTCGTCGTCACATCTGGTGGCCACGGTAACGCAGTCACATTCGTGGACTTCTTGGGTGAATCATACCGATCTACCGTTGCTGTTATGCGGCGATCGTGAGGCATGGACACAAATCGAAGGGAGGACGCAAAGACATTTGCCTGTCAGTCCACTGGATACATATACCAGCTTTATGTTGCGCATACTAATGCTTTCATCCATCTACCTAAGCAAAAACATGGTTAATCCAATCAACCAGTATCACAATCGCAAATGCACATGAGATCTGTTCCACCGGACTAGATAGATGGTAAATGCATCCGTAGCTTTCCCGTGAAGTTTCGAGTGAATGATCATTACTCATTCATTTTCCGGTTTGCACACACGTACACACGTACATAGGCACACACAAATGGACACATGTCGCAAACAGGTGAGGTTCGGATTTGTGCGCTCCATGGTACAAAACAGTTGTATGATTCATTTTTTTTTTATTTGCCCCACGTTCTAATGCCAACCTGAAAAAAACCACTGGTTAAAACAGAAAGTGTGGAACAGCTGTTGAGTCAAGTTTCACCGATCCGTGTTAGCTGAGTGGTTAACAGGTGGAAAAGAAACCTTTCCAATATTTTTTTTCATCAAGTACTCTTTCGCGTATTCGTTTCCAATTTTGTTCCTGAAAAACATGGTCAGTCGGTCGTTGGGGTAAAGCGAAATAACATGGAGAGACGATAGAACAAAAAAAATCAAATTTCCAGGTTTACTTTGAGCGCCATATCAGCGTATGAACAAAAGCGAATACAAAATCAGTTTGTGTACTGCGCATCGAAATGTCGACGGAATCACACCGGCAGACGCTTGACCACCGTGTTACCGTGGCCGCAGCTCTCGAATGTGAATTAGGTAAATGAACATCCAGTGTTGCGTGAACCCCCTATTCCGGTGACGCAGTAACTAACATGGCTTTGGTCATTGGATTACCCTGGTCGGTCAGTTTCCGGTGGGAGCAAACAGTAAAGAGTGCCCATACAGGGCGTTAAGTGGATAAATTAATGAATTTTCTTTCTTTTCTCTGTTCCAGTTGGAGAAACTAGTTTGACATAAAGGGCTAATTGTACGGGAGAGGTGACGATTGCCACTAAGGCTCACTGATAGTGTGACGAGCGTATTACTCGACTTCCAATGCTAATGAATCAACAGTCTGCCAGATTCAGTTAAGTTATTGTCACCGAAAAATTGTTTTCTTCTTGACTATTAGACCTGGTTTAATTGATTGGATTATTAATTTTTAGACACCATTTCCGCGGTGACCGCCCCCCCAGATATTAAACTTGGTCGGAACTGATCATCTTCTATCAGTGAGACCTAACAACGAATGAACTACCGTACTGAGTGAGGTTCCACAGCGCATCGGTGAGTAGCAATTTGGGAATAGGGCTATTGATTATGGTTTGCTCGACAAAAAAACCGACAAGACGAGTAACAGAAAGAGATAAGCCATCCATTTGGAAAATAGTGTTTGTATAGACGCCAACAAGGATGAATAATGAATTGAAAGTGACGGATCCAACTTATTCGTTCAATGAGCGGTTCAAGCAACTTGGATCAACCGAGTAGGTCGTGCTAGAATTCCACATTGTGGTATCTGCAATAACGACCTATAGTGCGTTTACATTAGAATTCTTTATTCATGCATGCGGCTTTCATTTAAGACTTCCTTTTCTGATTGTTTCCTGTTTACATTTTCAGTGATTTTGCCCTTGAGAATGGGCCTGCTGCAATACAGTCCCCAAACCGATGGCACAACAGTTTGAGATATTGCTGATTGAAAATCCGAAAGCGACTGGCGGTGGCCACACGGATAAGGTCGTGGCGTTCGGACGTGAAGGTCGCGGGTTCGAGTCCTCCCACCGCCGGTCAACTTCCCTACTTGGTAGTTCTCTGCTGGCCGCGACTCCCTTCCTGAAAATTGATGTGCATCGTTGTTCCATTAATAAAGGAAGTAAACGATGAGAGCAGAACAACTCAGCTCAACTCGAGTCAGCTTAACCTCTAGTTATTCGAATGTGCTGATTTTCAGTTCATAAAATCCCAACAAGGGAGATATAAAACTGAAATTTAGATTAGAAAAACACTTATTTTCAACTACGCAAATAGTTCCGTAATTCTGTAGGTGTTTTTCAAAAAAAACAATAGGCAGTGGAATGAGACATGATAAAACGGAGTGCCAGTTAGCAAAGATGTAAGCAAACGGGAGTTCGAAATTCTGAACTTATGGAGGATATAGACACAATTTTCACAAATTTATTCAGCAAGAAATGATAAGGGTCTGAGCGTGTTTTGCGAGTGGAACTTCCGCATGCATCCAAGTATCTGTACCCAACGGTATCCACAGGTGCATTTTCGTATCGCCATTACATTTCCAGACGTGTTTTATGGATCTTATCAGCAATTAAAGATCCTTCTTTAGCAAACGAGGAAAAATGCCGAGAATCGTACAGACAATAGGAAAGAACACTTGTAGTTAGAAATTTTAAAATCACCGTGTGGGGAGACGGAAAGCAATCTCAAACGGAGTGGAAGGTAAGATAGCTTCCTGATTTTGCAAAATGTCGCTCACACTTACATGAACCATGATAGATAGGTTGCAAGATAACATATAACGCCAATATACTTGTCCATTGTTGGCACTGAAATTTGTTTACTATTTGCTGAGAAATGGGAAGATCACTATTGAAGTTGGTGAAAATCAAAAGAGATTTCTTGCTTTGACCTATGAAGTAGCCGCGTATAACTATCACGCCGGATCACTTGAATGAAAACTTCGCCTTGAGAAAGGCTACCCAAGGTAGTCGAAACGTCGACCAGTTAGTTAGTTACACATTCCATCGAAATCATTGTTATTGACTTTTGAAGAATTGCATACATATAGCCGCATTAAAGTCTATGCAAATTCAAGTTAGCGCCAAATATAGGGAGCAGACTGAATGATACGGACCAATCCAAACTGCAGCCTAAAATGAACATTTTGACGGTCCTACACGCAAAGGACACACGGTTATGATCTGCTTGGAAATGTCAAATTTAGACAGAGTTTGACCTTAACAAAGTCCGATTGAAACAAGTACCAACTCCAGGAACTGGAACCATGGAGAAATTCATACAATTTCCGCATGGAAAATAATTGAGATGGCTACGGAAATGAAGCTAGTCCAGTAATATAATAAATCTAATGAATTTGTTGGTGGGGGACAATTCATTTCCACCGGAGTCGTTATCGCATCTAATTTATTGGGACATTATAGGATTCCATTTGTCAATCCAAGTTGCCGGTTCCCACCCCGAAGCTTGTAGAGACACGTGACATTCGTCAAGCTGTTCAGCTGAGTCCCCATATAACACTTAATTTCAAATAACCAAAGTGATCTTCGATCCTCGTTTCATACGCCGACTCTCTATCACCAAAGGTGCAAAAATGTCCATGTTCATCGCTCAAAACTAGACTCGTTTACTGACATTCCTTGATCTAAGTGACCTGTGGCCACGGTATGGTGAAGAGATATGCTATGCGCGACATAAAGACTGAAAACATAATATCGAAGGGTTAACAGAAATGTTTGAATACGTTCCTTAAAGGTGATAAATAGTCACTGCGTCCTAACAAGGCAGCAGAACACATGGGGCCAACCTGACTTCATTCGTGTTTGTCACTCAGCCCATTTGAATAATTTTTGAAGTTATATTGATCGATAACAAACCGACTGTTTCTCGGCTAATTCGCTCTCGAACACAGACGATGCCGCGAGGTAACAAACTCAACCAGGAGCATTTGAGCGCGAGGTTAATGGGTTTTTGATAGGGATTGAATGTGAGTACTTTTCATCCATTCCCAACCGGAAAACTAATTGGCGTAAGATTCCGATTTCCACTCATTCTCCGGACTAAAAGATACAGTCTAAAGGACAGACTTGTACAACACTTAAGTGAACAAATTTCAATTCGCTGGGGCGTTAATGAACCCAGCAGGCAAGGACACGCCTCGTGATGAACAAGAGGTAGCCTGGCCACAGGGTACCATAATCCTAGCGGACAGCTTCGTAACCTCACGGGAACTGTAGCATAACAAACGTCTTGTACAGGGTACACAACCAAATGTGAGAGGAGGGAGTGTATTTTAGTCCATAAAAGGTGTGAAAAACCAGTCAGCCAACTAGCCGAGATTGTGCACAAGGCTATGAACATAACTAATCAAAGTTCAAGTAGCATAGCACGAACGGAAACCCAATAGACAATTACCGAAAGTGCCAACTTTTGTTTGGTCGTTCGTTTGCACGATCTGTTCACAAGAACTGCAATTCAGTTCAGACGCCGAACAACAAAGGTGACTAACGATTTCACATAATTCAACTGACGCAAGACGATGGCAAACAAGCGGTCAAAGTACGTGTAAGTTACAGGAATTCGTGTCAGGTGCAGCAAACCACACTCGACCTAACCTAGCGGGAATGGCAACTAAAACCACACGGGTTCCCCGGACCAGTCAATCGGTAGGCAGTATGCAAAGAAGACCAGGTAAACTAAACAAGGGTAAACCAACCAGACAGGAATTGGCCAGCGTAACAGCAGTGTCAAGACCGGACGTTGAATTATGGAACATCATCACCAGCCTACTGCAAAGGCAAATAACCACAGATTGCTGTTACCCTATCATGGTGAAATTGCATTGGTTCTAAAGCACAAGCGGTCGTGCAAGGGCAGTCCATTGAATATTTGCACACTGCAAGGGAAGTATGACTAACTATGGCACAAAGGAGTGGAAGTATCGTAATGATATGATTATGCAGTTTAAGTAATTTAATTTCCCAACAATTCGACTAATAAATGACCTCGAGATATTTGCAATTTGAAGCAGAAGTCACTTTGGTGTACGAAACACAGAGGCGCGTGGTCAAATTAACCGGCCTACTTTTAGACTGGGAGCCCGCAGAAGAATCATACGGGACGACGGAGAATCGATCATGTGAAAGAGCAATCTGGGATAGTTGACATTTGTGGCCGATTCCACAGAGACGTCTTTTTTCTTCTCTTTGATCATGATTTCGATAATGCAAGCTCTGTACACCGAGTAATGCAGATACGGGAATCAATAAGCATAATAGAGTTGAAATGAGGTGAGATGAGTGGTCGAGAATCGGTTGTGATTTGGAGATGATAAAAATTGTCACAATCGGTAATCAAGCCAAAAAAAAACAGCAATTCACTGACGGAAGAAGTGCATTTGCCGATAGTAATACTGGGAACAAGAGGGGGGGGGCAGAACCCAAAAGAAATTTGGCTACAATAAAGTGAAAGAGAAAAGACTAGAACATATGCAAAAAAAAGAAACGGCAAATGGATTTCCGCAAATTAGAAACCTATTCGAAAAAAAGAATGTCACATTTTACACCAAACAACTGGGGCCTGATGGTGTTGAAATGATCAACAAGGTGTAGATGGAATATATAGAACAACTCAGATATTCACCTGAATCACCTTTAAAACATCGAACAAGTCTATTTTGAGACCTAATGGTTGGCGGCATGAAAACAGCCAAATGAAAGACAAAGGATAGAAAAAGCAATCTAAACTCATGTTTTTGTCATCTTTCAAAGCGGTACGAACAGAAATTCCCGTAACGTAAGGCACAAACTGGGAAGTTCCGTGAAAACACGCACACGATTGGATGCCTTAATTGTGGACAGACAACAGAAGAGACACAGGGATTGAATCAGCAGAAAAGCAGACAATTCATAGTCACACAGAATTTTGAGCTTCGGTTTGAAGTAATGTGACTTCGGAACAGGTGTGTAGGGAACCGGGACGACCACTGTCATCTGCCAAAGTTGGCTGAGAACTCCGAATCGACAACTCAATAATCGGGGTGCTGGGAATGACTGGTATTGTGTTCACTGAACAATCAATCGTGATGGAGGACTCGGTTGTAATTGACGTTTTCGATGAGGATCGCTGCAACGCGTTCTCCGATTCAGTCGGTGCCATCAAGATCGTCAGATTCGTGGGTCGGGCACCCCACATAGTATGAGAGTCGTTCATGCTGAAAAAATCAATGGAACAACAATGAGAAACCAAAAAAATACGACTGATTGTAGGGTTCCAAAGAAGGCTGTACAAAACTTCAAGAAAAAAAGCAATAAGATTCACAAAATTCACAAGTATATTGGGCTCGAGGACGGCAAAGACTGTAATTTGTGTGAAGTGAACAAGCACACGCATCCAAATCTACGGCGGAAAACTATCTTTTTTTGTTGCAAAAAATATTCATTCCGCGAAAATGATATTGCAAATTTGGGCGAAATTTGAAATTATCAATCGTAAACAGAGACTCATGAAAAAGGATGGAATGCAACTATACTGGGTTTTGCCTGCTAAATGAACACTAATTGCATTGGGTATCTAAATATATGGAAAGGCCGAAAAAACGATCATTGAGATATTTATGGGATCCCCTTGAAGCCGTGAAGTTAGTTTCCGTATTCCTATTTAACAAATAATCATCAATCAATCTGTACTACTGGAGTTGACATGAGATTGAAAAATAAACATGTCAAGATTCACGGTTGACCACAAAACATTCAACTAACGTCAGGTTTCGTGTACACCATAAACTCGAAGTGGATCAATAATCCGCTTGTCATTCTTGGTTCTGAAATATCTTAAGCAACAACTCAAATACCGAGTCCATTAAAATTTTCATTTTGCTTTTGGCAATGGGGTTTTTCATTGTAGGTTAACTTTCTCATCCAGATGTTATTCTTTTCACTGCTTTTGTGGACGTCATAATCTTAATGCTTCTAAATGCCTCAATATATTCGAGATGGATATCTCAGGTTGACAATTGGCCACTCCTGAACACACACCGATGTGTTCCAAAGTGATTGTGCGTTTCCAAGGATCATTGTAGAGGAAGTCTAAGGACTACTTCCTCCTGACAGAAATGCCTCTACCAGAGTGCGGGGATGAAGGCGAATGCCCGGTGTTCTCCACTTGCTTCAATGATCTTTGCTAATCAGCCTAAGAGAAATAGCCAAACTCTAATTCCAAATAAGCCACCGGCGGCGCACGAAGCATGCACAGGGCTTAGCAGCATATGTAGCGGAACGGCGTACTGGGCACCCAAGACGTCTGGCCACATCCGAAGGGTGCATGGGCTGAGGAATCAATCACCGTCTTCCAGAAAGATATAAGATCCTCAGACAGTCCTACTGCTTTCTCTATCAGACTTTCCAGTTAAAGGCCCCGAGTAGTGCCTTCTTAGTCAACCCTCAAGTTCGGTATGGGCAACCAAGTGGAATGAAGCCAGCGGAAGAACTGTAGATTGCGATGGACGAATAAGGATGTGAAAAATAACTGGCAAGGGTGGTGTACTCTATGGAGTTCTTTTTCCTTTACACACGCTGCTTCGTTGTCCTTCCCCAATGGCACATGACCTATATGCAAATTTTCGCTATATATATATATGCATAAGATGCTAACAATGGCATAGTTCGTTAACGGTTCGTGTACGGTAAGTTGTCTTTCGTGTGGAATGTTTACAATTACGACCATTTTGACTAATGAAAGTGAATTTCCTTGAAATTGAACTCAGGGCTACCAGGTGGAAGTAGAAATCGTACGAGGACATAAAAGGTCTGAATTAACTACCTAATTCTGTTAAGGCTAGTAGATCGTATAAAACCCACAAAATGGTCACCGACTACGAAAGTGATTCGTTGACAGGAAGAAATAAGGAGTCTCGAAGATCTAGCAAGTGATACAGAACCTACGCATCTTTCTTTTTCTACATTGTTCTTTTTTTATCCATAGCTCCGATGACACTGAATTCATGATCAGATCGTTGGAGTTCACGTGAGAATCACGTGAACTAATCAACATCATTATCCAGCGGGAAACGGTGGGACAAGCTCGACTGACCGTTGCCTTTGCCCCAGCTACATGTTCCTATAAAAGAGTGAATATCCAAGGGGAACAGAGAGTGGGCTTACACAAGCGTGAAAAAATAGGAATGCTGCAGTAGCCAACACACGGAACAGAATCTAAAGGCACAGATACATTACCTCAATCATTCTGATCCGATAGAAAGTGACAACATGATTGA
>LUCM01003211.1:105531-255229 GCA_008360955.1 Fasciolopsis buskii | reverse complement strand
ATGGTCCGCAGACTCGAAAAGGCACACAACGTCATCCGCCTAATCTATGTCAAACAGCTTCCCCCATTTCCTAGTTCGACTCCTACATTCTGAAGACCTCCTAAAGCATTTTCCATCACCTCGTTCATGCCGAAGTTGAATAGGAATGGAGATATGGGACACCATTGTTGAACGCCGCTAGTCGTTTGGAATGAACTCGATACTTCACTGTATACTTTCACACAACCAAAGACGCATTCAGAACTGCTGCGAAAAGTCGAATCAAAGAGACATTCTACAGTTAATCGGGCTTGCGATCTGCATCGATAACCATCGAGCTACCACTACCGCGTCAGAACCTTTGCTTCTGCGAATACGAATGAGGAGTTCGTCATAGAACTCGTCCTTTTGCGTATTGGCACTACAATCTTTCGGAGGTCATTCCTAAGTGGCAAACAAGTTGCGCTTAACACAGCTATCCTTCCGAACGCGGCCCAACCCCCCAGAACATTATGGCACGTAAACTACTGTTAACCGGCATTCATTCTAAAGGGCCGCTTCAGCCTTGTCACACAAGACTAATCATCAGCCCGGTTTACTTTGGATAACCATTAACCTTGCACTGCGTGCTCTGGTTGTGATTGCTCCCTGACAACTTCACTTGCTCAAACATGAAAAGAAAGGGGACGAGTGGAAGATCGACTGCAGAATATCCCGGGTTGACCCACAGCTTGAACTGCTTCGTCTCTGAAGTGTGTGGGGTATATCTTGACGAAACATTAGGTATAGTTAGTTAAATTACTCGTCTTGAATCCAGAATTCGTGTTTTACTGACGCAGCAGACATCAATCGAAAGTGAGTCCGGAGCTAAACACAATGTGCAAATAAGAGGAACCAAAATCCAGAGGCTGACAAGGCTTGAGAAAATGTGAGCTAGAAGTTAGGAATTTAATTAGGGTGCTATTTGAAAGTGGACCGTTGCAAGTATGGTGCATGTTATTAGTGAGGGTATTACGGCTGGACAGAGGGGGCAAAGAGAGGGTTGAGGACAGAAGATAATGGTGGAATAAAGGAAAGGATGCTGAGTTAGGTGAGTTCTTTTTTTCAATTATTGCCTTTCTAAATTCTGTTATGGTGTCAAATGGGAAGGCACCACACAAGAAGTTAAATGCGGGTTTATTAAAAAACAGTCAAGTCGCCCTGCCGATGGGCAACAAGTGTTTGTGATCATAGAAGCGCATTTTTAGGTCTCATTCAATGAGAACTGATACAAACCACTTAGAAACCAAAATACCTCAATCTAGGGCAGGAGAGTTTGAAAAGACACCGCTCTAGCACAAGAAAGAAAGAACAAGAACACCGGGGGACTAAAGCAACAACAAAAGCAAAATCAGCGAATTAAACAGTTTAAACGCAACTGTGAACGAACACTGAATACCTAGGCGGTCGACAATCCAGTTTCAGTTGCTTCATATTGATCAGTGTGACAGTTTGTGGAATCCACCGCTCCGGAAATGTTAGACGGTGATTTTGGACCCTCAACAGGCGAGGAACATGAGGATGTGGCACAACACAGATCAGATTCAACAAAATAACTTGTCTGGGACAAAGGAGGCCATGGATCTGTGGTCATTTTTGACGGTTCATTCACGGTCAAATCACCGGGTACGGTATTGGTAATGGCTGGTAAAGTAGAATGATGAAAACCGCATGCGGCCGAGTGTATGCAAGCGTGGCGACAACGTCCACGAAGCGGAGGAGCACGATGATCCCCATCGTATGAGGAGACCACGTGCTCCTGATCACGGAAACAGCTCGGATGATGATAACACCCGTGTGCACACTGGACAAAATTGTCATATTCGGAGGCTAGGTTAGACGTGGTTGGATTCAATTGAACTGGAGATGATGGTGGTTCATTTGGTCCCATCTGCACGACAGGCGCGCTGATAACCAATGTGCATTTCCAATTTGAAACAAATGGAGAATGAGTGACACACGGAGTACCCATTTGTAACAGAACTGAAAAGCTAGGCTGAGCATCCAAGACTACATTAGACGTGCTGACTGATTCCGAAACGTACAGTACCCTCGACGTGATGAGATCGTACATTCCAGAACAAGCCTATTCTCCAAGAGAAAGAGGAACCCACGACTACATTTTAAACGTTTCCATAGTAAATAAGTTAAAGTACATTACCTGTTTACAATCAGGAAATTGATTCTATGTCACACGAAAAATTATTCTGCATGCCAACTGGCCCCATAGAGCATTTGGATGAGGCAATAGACATAAGTGCGACATTCCCGAGATCTTGCTGTGTGCTCATAGTAGTCCCTGATTTCGGTGCACTATCAAAGGTGTATTTGCAAATATTCGGCCGTACTTGAGATACATAGGTTACATTTTAGCATATGGATTTGCTACTTTTACAAAGAGAAACGGGTAATACGGTAACCGCACTATAACCGCCTATTGAAAGATTATAAATTGTGAAAAATAAACTCCACAAATCCGTCACCTTTCCCTTTGCAGAACACGAGGACGGTTTCAGAGAGTGTGAATACAGGGGCTAACCATCAGCCTAGAAGTATGAATCATATGGCAAACAGCTAGAACAACACCTAATACTATTGCTTAGTAATCCGGGCAAATCTGATCAAACAGGGATCCATTGCCACACCCCAAGTTTCAAACTCACCAGTTCTGTGATGAGACACAAGAGCTTGATTGCTCGCCCAAATAAAATGTATTTTCCCACCGTCGGATTGATCCGCTAAGTGACGTCTATCGGTTTGTTACACAGTTCGATTAGCTAGATCCGGTGATCATAACCGATAAAACCGCCCGTAAAATCAGAAAACCGATAACATAAAATAAACCAGAGATGCGTCATCAGAGTTTTGTCAAAAAGTGTTAATGGAACGGCGGTGGTCAAGTGAATGGAACATCTGCCACTCAAAAAAGTCAGCGGATTGAATCTCAGATCTGTCGGTCATTTTGGTTGATGATAATTCTCTCTTGCCCGGCTCGTTAACAAACGTGACCCAGAAAAAACTTTGTGGTCGTCCTATGCCACTCAAACTTTCAAGGTCATAGTTGGCGGTTTCCACTCTGTCTGATGGGCCCAACTAGCTATGGGGCACGTCTTTTTCACTATAAACCCATGCGCCTTGAAGTAGGATATTTGACCTGATACCCCGGTGTCTTGTCGACAAGTAGGCCATCTACAGGACACGTATTTAAACGATGTGCTTTTTTTATTCTCGTCCACTATTGTACAGCCTTACTAACTGTGAACAATTTCACAAGCGCTGATCGTTCCGTTTGCACCATTACCACTCTCCATTCATTGTGAAAGGTTCGGTCACAAACCAAATGATGATGGGTGGAAAAAGCGATGGCGTAAAACTGTCGTCATCTTTCGGAAACTCATGGATTGTGTGGGGAAAACAGATGTGGAATATCAATCCCGGGAACAAATGTGATCATGGAGATAGAAAGGAAAATGGCTGTAGCAACAAAAAACGCCCGCCTCCCGGTAACACAATCGTATCAACGGATGTAATGTGATACAGCTGTGATTTCAGTTGACGCCTTAAACGAATATTCCCATTTCGGATCGAATTCCACAAGGAAAGTCAATACACTGCACAATTCAGCCGGATTTTTGAAGAAAATCGACCAATTGGTGCTTTTTTCAAACACAATAAACGAGTTAATTTTAAACAAAACGTGTCGAACCTGACAGTTAGAAGAAAATAGACCGTTCCACATATTCCCTGTTGCAATGACCTTGAAAATTGGTGTTGGACGTGGTTCAGATTCATGCTTTTTATCTGATAAACTAATCACAAGAAGAAAAACGGAGGAGCATGCGCTGAAGAAAAGTAAGCAGACCGCAATGGGCTGATCCACTTTGGAGTTTATTTTGCTGTGTGGAAATCGGATAGTTTAAAAAAAATAATCGTTCATAACTATTTTCTTTTATCTCTAAAACGGTGTGCAATAGGACCGAATAGAAAAGAAAAACCACTATTGCACATTAAAAACGAGGAAGATCGTGAACATATTTGAACGTTCCAAACGATTGTCGCTAAATGCGAACGCCAAATCGATGAATAAAATACCGACGTAATTGATGATGGCTTCTCTAACCGGTCCGATTTGTTGACTGAGCTACAGAGTCAGTCGTAAGCTTACAAACTCACAGATAGACAAAAATTCACACTAATTCGTTACAGTTTTCTTCGCACAACTTTGACCCAGCATATTATATGCATAAATGAGTATCAACATGGAGACACACATTTGAAGCCCGACTGTCTGCTTAATGCCTATTAAAATATACACACGTACGTGTATGAAAGTTCAAATCGGTCCACGGACACCGATTTGTATTTATTTGTACGGACTTTTTCGCACAGAGATATTTTCATGTCGGTAAAAAAAGACAGACTGCATCCATCACCTGGCCATTATATTAGAAACAAAAATTACTTAAGTGATGGGAATAATTATGAAACATTGCTACGAAAGTCAGCTTCATCCGATTGGTCAGGTCGTGTAGCCACCCAATGAACGACAAATGCGTTACCATGACTGTTAACTCGAGGGATATAGGGTGAAAACTCGAGCATGGGGAAAGATGAATGTGACATTTGGATAGATCATCATATAGAAGATAAATGAGATTTGTGTGCGAATTTTCACACGCGAATAAATATAGATCGTGTAGGCCATAATTGACGGGAATCACACAAAACCAATAGCCCTCGATGAATAAATATGAAGTCTTCCTTCATCAGACTGACAAAAATGGTAGTGGGAACGTGTGGAAGAATGGGAGTACACATTGACAGGCAACTTTTCTAGTACACATTTGTCGTATAAGTATACTGGAAGGGACAGGCTCCACAAACGTCATGGGCCAAAACACGAGAGAGGGAGAGGCTCAGTAATCGTGACCCTGAAATTCGGAATGGCATAGAACCAAACAAGGTTCCAATGGATTAGACGGGGTAAGAAACCGGGCGACAGCGAGCTACCGTTTATCACCAAAGTGATCGATGTATTTGGGATTCGATCATTTAACTTTCTGAGGTGATGGATGCCCAATTACAGGTTTTTCTATGACTACTCAAACGTTTCTCGCATTTTCCCATGGGTTCCCATGTGTGTATGATAATTTCCTACGTAATTTTATCCGTGTATTATCACCAAAATTACATCGGACTTCAAACCAAATAAACCTAAAGCAAATTGGAACGGTTTATTGGTTCCTCATGCCACACATCGGAACTGACGATCGTGACAAAACCATATTTCAGCCAAAAGATAGCGGATAAGAGAACGATAACCGCTAAGTGAATTTGATGATTTAAGCTTTCATCTGAACTTGTACTCAACAGAATGACTGTAGATGTGCAAAAATTAACCACGGATGACCCCAGTTTGCATTTGAATTCGACAACTTACATTTTCGCCTTTTCGTAGAATGCAACAGTCTAAATGGGTTTAAGAATCTATGATGATCATAGCTCAGGTTTACAGTAATCTGTAAGCCATGGGAAACTTTGACTGCACGGTGTGTATGGGACTGACACACTAAAATTAATCGGCTGGGAGCATCACTGCCAGCTTGAAGGACTGATAGCATATGCTTTATTGTTGGATGAGAAACTTGCGCGTGATTCACTACAAGTCCGATAGGTTGTCCCTCAGATCAGGAATAGAAGATCGTTGAAATTAGGTGCTCCCGTTTTTTAGCCAACGGAACATGCGTCCCTACTAATGCACTCAAGTAGATTCGGCTGACAAAACACGACCGCTCAGAAAATTTGGTATGCTATTATATCAGATCTCGACAACAGACCTGGATGTCAAAACGTAAGGCGAAATTTAAGTTTACGGGCTTGTTCCTAAGTTGGCACAGATGAAATCAATCGGGCGAGATTTTGTATAAAATCTCATGTAGTGAACTTCGAGATATTCTTAACGTTCTCTTACTGCCTTAGCGTTTTCTTTTTCCGCCATATAATATATGTACATATATATGTATAAATTACTTACTTTGGGTTGCCAGTGATAAGATCTGATGAAACCCTCGGAAGTGGTAGCGTCTGCGATTGTGAGGCTGCCGGGGTTTGCTGAATTTTACTTGGTTTCAACACTGCCCCATTCGATACGGGCACGTCTATAATTCCGGTCTGATGTGATTGATTGTGACGAGCAATTGGCGGACAGGCAGACTGTTGCGCTACATCGTTTTCACACAGACTGATAAACTGTGAAATATGTTGACCATCCTGTCTCAGATGATGTGATTCGATTGCAAACAATCTATCGCCAGGCCGAATTGTATCAGCGCAAGAGTGCTCAACAGTAGATACACGACTGCGTAGCTCGTAGAGTTCCCGCTCGACCTCAGACAGTCGAATATTGCGCTGTTCAAATCGTTCACGAAGGAGTTGTAGTTCGCATCGGCATCTCTAAAAGATAATATGGTTATCGATGAAGTTAGAAGAATCTCACACGCACATGGGTGACTCGGAATATAGAATGCCATTGCGATAGTAACTCTGATCTAGTCTGCTTTTGGTGGAGAAACAGCTACCTCAGTTCGGAAGATATTTTCATTCGTGTCTTTATCAGAACGGTACACTGAGCTTTGGATGCTAAGTACAAAGCTCCAGAAATGAAATTAGCGAGAGTGAAACGCAAAGACAATGTGGGATCTATTGGAAAATGACGACGAATATGAACCAGCGACAAAAGCTGCGAAAATATTTCCCGTGGTGTTTTTTTTGGAACAAGCGTCAAATTTAGCGCATAAAACAAACTAGGTGCGGATTAAAAGCTTGTTTATGATCTCTGGTATTCGTATATTCTGTCTAAATTTCTCAGTGAAAAAGATACGACATACGAGTCTTTTCACCATTGGGCTAAGCACAGAAGATAAAATTTTAACCATATTAAGATCAAGGCTGTCAAATAGGATTAGGATGAGTTTTCACATTAAGATTCATCGTGACCTCAGTGATCTATGAACGAGTAGGTAATGGTATCTGACCGTTAGATGATAAATCCGAATAAGAAAAGAGCACAGTGTATTATTCTGCACCATAATCAATTTTTCAGAACGACTTTCTAAGTGAAGATCTAAAAGGACTTTCCATAATGTCAGAAAGTTCGTACTATGTAATTTGATTGAGACAGAAGACCGTTTACATGACTACCCTGCATTTTCCTAATGTCCATGTGGTCGAATGAAATGACCGGCGGTGGCCAAACGGATAAGGTCGTGGCGTTTGAACGTGAGGGTCGCGAGTTCGAGTCCACCCGCCGCCTGTCGGACGCCTTCGACTCAGAATCGTATGGTGAGTTATTTCATGAAAACATTCAATCTCCTACTGCTAACTTGTACCATTTCGTATTTATTTATCCTTCTCTGTGGAAGAAAGTATGAATTATTCGGTACAAACCAAGCCGGAATGAGGGTAAGTTTTACAAACAGAAAGAAAAAAATTTGCTTCTTGATCAGTTGTAATTGCCTTTTTCCCTTATAAAATACTGGTGCTTAAGTTTCGTCGAAAACACCGTAAATGGTGGTTTGATTTTATCCTAAAAGATTAAATAAAATATCACAAACTGGAACTTCGGAACATATCGACTTTCCAAAAGATGATCATGTTGATCGAAATGTCGACCTATCGTTGTCTCCATCGTTCGTACTGTTTCTGTTAAGTACACATGTCCACACGGAACGTAACAAAGAATTGTTTCCGTCCACTTTTGTATCATTTCGACCGGACTATGAACACGTTATGTTTATGACATTTATAGCCATGAAAATAGCATGAAAGTTTTACGGAAGGTATTCAGTTGGTGTTGAATTCAACAATCACATTGCTACAAACAGAAGTATTTCCTTTATTAAAAAAATTCACCGAGCATACACTAAATATGGGTTAAAATAGAATTTTCAAATACTGGGGAAAATAGCGTTGGATAAGAAAATGTGTTCAGTTGAAATTTAGGAACATAACCTGGGATAAATTATAAAATCTTTCACATGTTCCGATCCCACTATCGGACCGAAAATGACTCGTCTTGACTTATCAAAAATAGTCCAACAAAATGAGACAGACAACGGATCAGTGGCCTTCTTTTCCATGCTCGTTTTCTGTCTAGCTGGTTTCGTCATTGAAAATTTTCCAGTTGTTATTTTGCGATTGCAAAAATTCACAGCAACCGACCGGAAACAATACTAAACACGAAGAGTTGACAAAAAATCAAATTTGGTTACTTCATCCAAACTTTGAACTGTGGTAAATCATCCGATCATGATACCCAGAAATTTGGGAAGCAAATTACATTTGTTATCTGAGTTTGATCGAGGCGGTCGGACCGATAGTTATGCAAAAAAAATTTGTTTAATCGACGACAAGTACAAACGGACGATATGAATTACAAAGTCAACAAGCAAATTGTAGGACGCTGAACAAAAATGAGAAACCAGTGATCCGATAGATAGCAGCATCGCAACTTACCTGAGCCTCTTTTTGTGCTTTGAGTTCACCATCTCGACTAGTATTCAGTATGGCTTCCAAATTTCGCACCGTATCTCTTTCGTGATCAACCTGCAATTGAAGGAATGGACACGAAAGTTTGTACGTGTGAATACAAATCGAATGGAGAACAAGACAGGTCATGGCATATATGGAAGATTTTGATTTGGTTAAACAGTTCGAGCAATCCCGATTTCTCGAACGAGAGGGAATGTTGCAATTGGAATAAGTAGGAAGAGAAAAGATAATAAACCAGGAAAGCTTATTCATTTGAACTTTGTTACCGGCATATTTGGGGTTATTCTACATGCATTTGCTTCAACCTATTCATTAGGGCGATAAAAACAACCCTCCCTCCGAAACACACACACACACACACACAAGGAGTTATTATTTGGTACCTTGGGATCTAATTTTCTATCAAAGACCAAACGCATTTTGGGTGCTAGTCCATATTAGCTGTAGACGACCTTTGGATTTACACTTCCTAGTCCCCGTCTGTGTAAGTTTAACCGCATTAAACAGACACTTAGGTGGAAATTAACGGGTATCGTATCGATTAAGCTCATAAATTGGGGTGCTACTATACGTGTTCCTCCATTTTTCACAGTAATTCAATGACATATTTAGTGCTATTGACCTGGAAATTGAACTTGCAAATACTAAGCGACTCATTCGGACAGTAAACAAAAAAAGGAATTTGTGTGTGTGTGTGTGTACAACTGGACTAAGAACAATAAATGAGGAAAAATGGGACAAACCACAAAGAAACAAGAATGCTAAAAGCCGGTTTTTGTTGTTCCATAGAAGTATTTTCTCGATGAAATCGTGAAAAATTTATGTTTGTTCGGTGAAGTATCAAATGCGTCTCAGAGTATTTCATCAAAACTTCAAAAAATGATCCTCATTCATTTGGTCACAACTAAGAAGTCGCACAATGAACGGACAAAAAAAAATTTCACCCAAATCAATCGGGCGACAGAATTGGTAGAGAGAATAAAAACAAACGATTAATCAGCTGTTTTCATTTCATGATTATCAGCGATTGATTGAATATTGTTCGTTGAACTTGCACGCCGCGTTATCATAAGCAAGCGTAACAACAGAACACGGTGGGAAAAAGGACAACAAAAGTGACTCCATCGGTCTTCAACTCATACTCGTCAAACTTTCAAATGATTTTCTAGTGATCAAAACCTACAGAGTGGAGTTGGTTAGGAATTAATAAATAAGAATGTCTTGTCGGTACGCCTAAATGACATTTTGTCGTCAGATGTAACGTTCAACCGATTGTGCAAACAAACAATAATGGAAGTCAAGATCCGCGGTCATAAAGGCTGGTATATGTGAACTACCTAAGACGACTTGATTAATACTATCGGATGCTTCAGTAACCCAGCGAGAGATTGCAAAGAGAAAACATCTAAACTGAAGATTATCTGTACCCGAGGGTGGCCAAATGGATCAAGCGTCTATCATCAAACATATCAGAGGTTGGAATCACTTTGATGGTGGACGCCAACTCGCAGTCGCAGGGTCGTTACCACACCCGACCTAATGAGACCTTTACTTGGTTCTATGCCACTTCAAGTTTCAAGGCCCAGGTTGCCGGTACCTCCGGCCGGTATTGTGGAGCCCTGGCGGCTAAGGGTCATACTTTTCGCACTACGCTCATGCTTGAAATACGTAATAAAAGGAAAACCTTGATTCAACGAAATCGGACCGCGTTGAAAGTATGGTGAAAATGCATAAACCCACCCACACACCAGATCATGTATGTACGTGGTCGACATAGCCCCGAACAAACTCTCTTGTTAACTGTGATTTCACCCATTCGCATGAGGACCGTGAGAATAGCCATGAAAAACGTCTGTTAGCACTCGGTGCATGAAATGCGGTAAAACACAGCATATATATACTTCGTCAGAAGGGTTCCAAAGACCGTCGGCACAATCACCAAAGATATGTCAAATCCAGGACCATGTTCACTCCAATATGGAAAACGAGCCCCTAGCGGGCAACCGTGAACTAATACGTTGTAGCCTTCCAACTCGTACTTGATTCTTTCCTCAGAAATATCTTGCGCTGAACCTTTTTGAGTTTATGAATCGGTGGGTGATACTCCAAGGAATCAGTCGTAAAAACTTGAGATAAGCTCTCAATTACCGTTGTAAACTCGTGGAATATATCGGGCAAAATCGAGTACCGAGATTATCAGGACAGTGAAAGTTTTGACCTTGGCAGTTTGAAAAACCATTTGATGCAACAATAGTCATACTGGGAAAAACGAGAGACAAGCGGCCATCATTGGATATTTTTGACTCAGTCGTGAAACAAAACGAATTGGAAGTGGAACATGACTGTACCTGTTTGCGTAATCGAACCAGTTCACGTTCGGCCTCGGTCAGCTGGGCACGAAGTTGCTCAGTTTCCAAGGTGTTTGTGGTTAACTGATGATGTGTTTGATGAGACTGATGCTCCAAACGATTGCATAAGGCCCGTACATCTGCCAATTCACGACAACTTTCTTCATTCTCACACTGCAAACGACGTACTCGTCCCTCAGATTCTGAGACTGTCTGATTGAGTAATGCACACTGTGAAAAGATGTATATTAGATAGAAACCTAGTTAAGGTAGCAAAATACACATTGTCGAATGTTAATATCAGATGGTAAAATGATGACTTAATAGCTATTTCGCAGATGTCGTACGTGTTATAATTCTTTGACGTCAAACATGATAGTCCAATTTAACGCTTTGATCTTCCCACGCATTACAGAAAAATGTCAGAAAGCTAATAAAACCAATCTTCGTCATGATCTTCTAAACACAGAAAATCAAGTGATTAAACTAAAAAAGGACAAAAAGAAACGAGTTCGTTCGAGTAGATGTACCTGAGATTCGAGAGTTTGTACAACTTGTTGATACTCGGCCAATTCTTTGTGTAAAGCATTCAATTGAGTTTTATTGGAGGAAATTTCTGTATCTTTCACGGCGCACAAATGTTGCAGATCTCCGAGTTGATTTTCAAATTGCGCGATACGTGCGGTTTTATCATCCAACTCTAGGGTCAATGTGCTGTAAAACGAAAGAAAAACATCGAACAGAAACAGAAATTATGATAGAACCGTGATCGAATTTCTAACCATTGAACAATTGAATAAAACACCAATGTGATATCGAAAATGTTCACCAGACCTCTTTGGTTGGTTAAGATCTGTTCGGTTTTGTAAATGGTCATTACTATTTGGACGTTTCCGGCAGCCGTTAGTTGCCGACACGATAACAATTGCTCGCAACTTTGTGGGACTTGAAACCCTGTCAGTAAAAAGTTACACACCGGTATGTTTTACATCATGGGAATGTTACCGATACGCTTGGGCAATAAGCGATTCAATATGATTGAAATGATCTATAATGTTGCATAAAGGTTCAAAATACCATTGCAAAGGATGGAAGGACGAAATGGTTATTCGTTTGGTTTTTACGAATCAATATCATTTGCAACGCACGTTCGTCAAGCATACTTCGGGAAGGACTATATTCCCATCACTGACTTCAGCTTTTAGCCGTGTCCAGAAGGGAAACAAACCAGTGTTTCACGTGATCCCTACTGCCTAAATCCGACCCTTACACGTAACTGGCATTTTGTTAGCATTATCAGCCCTCCATGCCAAACACTTGTTTGACCTTCACGTGCTTCCTTACATCCAGGGCCAGAGAGCGCAAACATTGCGCGAAGCGGCAGGTACTGGGTGGGTAATCTCAATACGTGACCAAGCCATCGGAGAGGGGTTTGCAATATAATTTATCCAACCAAGGGATAGGTTGCATCAAACACGGCTGCGTACTCCAGTGTTACTCCGACCAAAAATGGTCAATACTACTTGAACAACAGGCATCAAACATGGCCAGGCGACAGATGTCCTACGTTCGGAGGAGCTGCGTATCACCGCTACACAACAGTACGGGACGCATAGTGGTACTATATCATTTCAAGATTGAATTCAAGAAATATATATATATATGCATATTATGTGAAAGAAAGACTGAAATCATGTCCGCGCAACAGGTGCTTGAACGTGGGAAAAGCTAATCTGACCTTTTAAGTGCGCGCAAATATTTCCTCTGCAGAAACGCAACTTTGCAAATAGTCAAAACTTTCAGCAATCACGAGTTTAGCGGCGGTGTAAGGTCTCGCCAATCTGGAAGTAAAACTTTAAACCTCAGTGGTGCAAACTCTATGCCGTATCGGGTGACTTTAGTTATCAAAGGGTTCAAGAAAAGTTGAGCTTCTTGGGTGCTAAGGGCCGAGACAATTCATCGATCAATTCTTGATAAATTTAAACACTACCAGTTCAGTTTAATTCCTGGATGACTTTCTCTTGTACAAAGACACGCAATTCATCAGGTAATCTTACACTCGATTGTTCGCCGTCTCCCGTCCACTTTTTCCCCGACGTACCGGCGTTGGTGCAAAAACCGAAACCAGCGCACGTTTGTGGGTGGAAAAAATTGGACCTAGCTGATCGGCGAAACCCAGAAAAGCAAAATGTCTGTTGTTTTGAAGCAATTCAATGAACTGATTTTAAAAAAATTGAAAGCAACAACTAATCAGTTGACTCAGATGCTGAAACTCGAGGAATGGAACTAAGATTCGATTGGTCAGATGATTATTTAGTCGAGAGATGATAGAAGAAAGAAAATAAGAAAAACTCGCCTCATATGGAATCAAGTGTAGGCGGCTCGTGTTGAGGATAATTAGATGCATGGATAGGTGAGTCACAGACGGACGATAATGGTGATAAAACATGGACACTATGTGATTCAGAAAAGGTCACCACCCATCGGTCTGATTATATCGGGGTCCGATAAATAACCCGGTAGCTCACGCGTAGAAATTCGTTAGTGTGAAAAATACAGCAAAAAGATATAGGAGTACGGCAAAGAGGAGAAAAATACATTCGATTAGTTGAGTTAACGCCATTTCGTAAGCAACAACCACTTCCGATAGGTAGATTATTCGCGCCGAGAAAAAAAAAACGGAAGACGGAATTCGCAAACTGTACACATGCGGTAAATAGTGCATAATATTAGCAGCCATGCAATCACTTCACTAAGTACGTAATTAAGTCTGTGGACATGGAAGTAGGTGGTGAACTAACAATTAGTAAAAAACTATACCCAATTGGATATGACCGAACAACCAGTGAGTCAATCGACGCATTCAGCAAATCGGTATGACATGCGTGGTGAAACTCATTACCGGTAAATCGACTAATAGAGCACCTGTGCTCAACGATTCGATCAACGAGGATATCGTAACGAGAATAATCAAAATGAAATTCCTCATTTCACCCACGGGCAATCCAATCTACCAGGTTGTTTCACCTTCGACAACTAACACGTAGTTCGGTGTGTCGGTTTTTCGCCTAACTTACAGTAACATCTGTAACGAAAGGTAGAAAGTTAAGTACAAAGATTATCAGTGCAAGGGATTTAGAAGTGGGCAAAACCAAACGATTTTCTAGTTTATTTGTATATATATATATATATATATATATATATATGCATATCGTAATATCTCATCTAGTTTTTCTTTCAATACTCCCACGGATGGTTTCGCAGCCCACCGATATTCGGAATGGACAAATCAAATATTTGGAGTTCGAAAAACTCTTCACATCACGGTGTGACTTTCCCGAATCATCCTTGAGCGAAAACCAGTTTAACTGGCCTGTCTAGACTGTACAGTAAAGGAAACCCAAAAACGTGGATACCTCAATTACACGAAACTCACGACAGCCGGTCTAAATCATGAAAATAACATTTGTTCCTTTCATTTCAAACTTTCTATTGGCCAATTAGTTACAAGTTTATTTTCGCTTATTAAGTGCGATTAGAATGACTTTCAATAACTGTGTTGATGTTAGTTTAGGTTGTTGGTTTCCACGCGATCCTGGTCACTGAGCTTGGGGATTCAAATCTAAACGCCAGGCTCCGCGATCGGAACCTCGTGGATAAAGCCGATGTGTTTGTTGCCAAGTCATTATTTCCTTCTCCCAGATGATAACTCGCTCTAGCTCACCATCTTTTACAACACCTGACTTACTAGGATCTTACGAGAGCCTAAAATACTCTGGACTCCAGTTTCATGTATCCCAATTCACTAAAGAAATGTCGTGAACCTTCAAGACGAATAGGATTTCCGCTACAACAGTGCTGTAGGTAAGTGATAAAATAAAACAGACCTCCACGGTTGAATACTGTCAAATAAACTACCTCCACACTCGTATCTTTGATAGTAAGCAGACTTAAATGCTTGAAACCCAGCGTTGACCAACAATTTCTTTGAGTGACTAGCCAATACCGTAAACGGCGAATGCCATCCACTAGATGGTTCGCTATAGTCACTGCAATGAGTGCAGTACGAGATCTATCCATGCTCAAGAGAAGAAATTAACCTTTCTTCCGTGAAAAATTTATCTGCGTGAATGAAAAAAAAATTCCAAGTTAAATAAACGCATAACTTCAAAAAACACATAAGTGTCGGTTTGTAATTTGTAATTTGTTAACGGTGGAGAAAGTTTGCCTCAGTGTGTGTGTGTGTGTGTGCCTAATCCGCGGAAGTTTTCAGCATACGAGCAGTGAACACAGTTACCAAACAGAACGACGGTTTGTTCATACACGAACGAAACATACGAGTGTGGACAAGAAGTTACAAGAAATGTAATAAACAACACAATAGAATGCCCATTGGAGCCGGTTTTGAATTGAATTCAGGACCAATAATACCGGGGTACAGAAGCAGAAGCATCGGTTGCTTATAGGCGACAGATCAAACTTCAAGCATTTGGGCATTTGGTGACAGAGACGACGTCATTTTTACTTTCGTTAATACCCTATCCGACATTCAGGGTTTATGATGGTTTGATTACTGCAATTCCAAGAAACAAACCTCCGTATTCTCCTCTGTCACAGTATATTGGATCCTGCAGCCTACTTTTTGCTGTACTGTTGCCTAGGTGCGGAAGTGAACAATAGTGCCTCTAGAAGACAACGATTCCTAGTTTGAATCGAAACGTCACAATAAACGTTATAACTCAGTGTACGCCTTCTCACCTCTAATATATATATATATATATATATATATATATATATATATATATATATATATAAACATAAACGATGCCTTACCGATATTGTTTGAGTAAATTCACTCGTTCGTTTTCGGTGCAGGAGTTCAAATCTCGAAGTTTCACCTGTTCCGACTGAGCCGCGTCCAAACGATTTTGCAAGTCTAGGACTTTGTTTGTTTCACATTGAAGTTGAGACTTGAGATTTTGTGCTTCTTGAATCATTGTGTTCACATCAGTCTAGATAAGTGTACAGGAAAACGTTTATCGAATAAGGAATCGAAGAATACAGAGAGGTAAAATTTTGCGATTGAAAATAACTAGGATTCTGAGCTCACTTTAGCCTGTTCCAACTCGCGTGTGGCTCGGTCACGCGTCTCGACTGTTTGTTTCAATTCCAACTCAAGCAGCGCGACACGCTCACTCAATTGTCTGTTGTGTTGATCTCGCTGAGCAGCTGATTCCGTTAAGCGAAGTACACGTTGCTCAAATGTCTGAGAGGAATGCTGTAAAAACAAAACGAAGTGAGTGCAAAAAAACGCCATGAACAATGTCAGATAACACAAAAAATGGATCAGGTAAGAGGGGATAGGAAGTCATACGGTAGAAAGTCCGTGAGACAGTAGGCAACAAGGCAGTCGAATGCCTGACCTGATTGATAGACCTAGTTGAAATGACAAAGAATTTTGTTAAAATTACGACAGATTCATGGGACGCTACAAAAGCACTTGAAGTAAAAGTGCTGTAGAACCATATCCTAACAAATTTCCGACGTGAATTCGTAAATTGAACAGAAAATTTTGTGGTATCTTTTGGACGGCCGAAAATCCAAAAGAAGCCTGCTAAAGGTTCCGTCGGATTTGCATAGTCTCAACTAGATATTCAAGATTGTTCAATTGTCGAATCCTCCCAATAGGAGAAGCCGTGACATTCAACGCCCGAAAACCCTCAAAAACAGGTTGCCTGGGCATTGAACCTGTCCTGGTCGAATTCCCAACTATCCAAGAGAGAACAATAAAACTAATCGCACTCGTTGGCCCACAGTTACATGTGGATCAGACCATGATCATCACTAAGTAGCACAGTAAGCCCCAATGAATAGTTGCAACAGGAGTGAATACGCAAGGGGAATAGGGAGAAGGTGAAAGTCTGATTGACTGAATGACGACCTAGGCAAAATTCGGCCTGCAGTTCGTGGACGTCAGTCTCGCGAATGACGTAGTATTATCAAAGCTAAGACCTTAATAACTATCAGAATTAAAACAATCCTACGATGATTGCTACAGTCGCTGGTTATTCCGTTCATGAAGAGAGGTACGATCAGTGGCTCACTGCAAGGCGATGAAATACGGATAAAGTTCCAAATATCACGGATCAACGAGGTAAGTGATTTCATGAGGACCTCTTTATCCAGCTTAAAAAGAATTGGATGGAGTTTGTCAAGACTAGGTGACTTCTCCTGCTTTAATAGTCCAACGGCCGACTCTACTCTCAATTGCGTTGGCGGACGGAGGAGGAAGGGGGGAATCAAAATACATCTCCAAGGATTCACAGTTGGTTTGTTTGGTAAATTACATCGATCTACGGCCAGCTAAACTACTCCATGAAATAAGGATAATCGAACGATAATTTTTTTTCCTGTCTGCAGCTGATGAGATCTCCAGTTCTATCACGTACCGTCTCACTGACCAAGGTTTGTCGTTCGTCGGTTTCGCGTATAGGCTTAAACAAGATTTGACTGTTACCTGAGGTAGCTGGTACTTTCATTCCTCTGATTACTTAAACCTACCACCTTTCACGGTTGTTATTATTATGGCTTATCGTTAACTGATGCTGTAGACGCCAGATTGGAAACCACTTAGGACACTATTTGAAAATGAACCGCATCAAATATCGAGGACATCATCAGTGAGAAGATTGTGGGTAGTGAGAGAGGGAAAGAGAGACGGTTGGAGACAGAAGACACAAGTTGAATAAAAGAAAGGTAACTCTTGACAGCAGCATACTTAACACTATCCACCACGTTCGATGCAATGGGCAGCGCGGCCCAGATTGTCTGACCGTGTAATTCAATCGGAACGATGGACGGGTACTGCAAGGGGAGTCAAGCCGCTAAGCAGGGGAGCGATTAAGGGTCTTAACCAAAGACTGGTTTTAACAAGAACCTATCCGCAAGGCAGCGGGAGGTGGCTGAATGGAAGCTCAACTGTTCAGATGAAGTTTTATGAAATTCTTGTAAATGTGAATAGTGGAAAAGGCATATCCCATAGCCAGTAGCACCCATTATATGGAGACGGGAGACCGACGGACGGCTTAGAATCAAAAAGGTTTCTTCAGGTCAGCTGTGGGATTGAGGCGGACGACAACGAACTCTTATCTAATACCAAATGACAAGCGTATCCGGGATTCCAATCTCTAATTTCTTCTGGAGTGATACAGGTTTGATGCATCTAACCTCCGTCGATCTCCTTTTCGAATGAAATGTCAGTTTAAATTAACTCAAAACTGAAGGACCAGGGGGCTACTTCACCGGGCTCCCGATCATTGAACTGTCATTCGTGACTGAGTCTTCGGAATTACGTTGAAAAATCGAAACAGATAAGTTAGTGAAACAAGTAAGAAGAAGTATAAGTAAAATCGAGTAAACAAACGAAACGTACAAAGGCAAAAAGGAAACATAATCTTACCACTAGAGGTTTTACAACAATGCCTGAACGGTCGACTCATCTTTTCAAATACCATAGGTTAGCTATTTGCATTTTACTAGGGAAACAGATTTTTATTGTTGAGACATTATGCATGTGCATAAACAGATTACTTCGATGTGCGTTTTATCCCCGAGGAGGACTGAGTAGAAAAAGACTGATCCACAGAGTAGGGGATAGACGATAAATGAAAGTCGACTTGGTCGTTCAGGTTATGCGATCTGGCTTTTCCGTACGATTGACGTAACCAGGTCGAAATGTCAATTATCACGGCCTTCCGCGCACTCGTACAAAATTAATGGGCAAATTTGTACGCAACTACATGCTTGATGATATCCGATTCGACTTGTTTTCGTCGTTACCGTTTGGCTTAGCAACCACAAACAGGGAAAAACAAGGATAGGCTAAGTATGCGATTTATTCGTATCTACAGTCGGCTCGAGCTTTGGGTTAACTGTCGAGCGACAAACTATCAAAACAATAGACTCAAAATGTGAATTCAACAATGGAACTTTCACGCTAGTGACGAGTGAAAGGCTGTCCACTTGTGAACATCCATGGCAAATAACAGGGATTTGAGACTAACGTTTGTAACCGGATAGAAATAAGGTCACCATCTGTCTCGCTGACTCACTAGTCCCGTCAAGATAGTTTATATTTGACGAGACTGTATATCAGTGCGTGCGTGTGAAGTGTTTACCGTTCACGCATCTCGACAGAACAACTTTTTTGGAAACAGACATTCACAAAATGTCGATTTCGTAATTATCGAGCATGATGCAAATGAGAGGATTGATTTACGAGGTCGGTGTAAAAGAATGAAACAAACGGAAATCTAACGATTTCAAAATCTCGACATGCAAATCAGTTGGATGAACAAAAATAATATCTATGAGAACGAACAAAAAGAAAACAGACACATACTGACCTGGAATTCATGTACCTGACGATCGCGTTTGGACATTTCGCGTTCCAGCATGGCACACTGTTCGGTTCGTTCATCCAGCGCGGTTTGCAGATTGTCTTTCTCACGATCTAGCTGCCTCAAATCTCGGCGCATTTGTGTCGACTCGTCACGTAGCGTCTGTATTGTGCAGGGATAAAGGATCAGGGTTGTTGAGTATAAACGAACGATTACACGAGTGTTCGCACAGTCTAGTCGGTAACTGTCTAGTCGTGAAAATGGTTCGATTCAAGAAATGTGCTGTAACTCAATTTCAATAGTAAAAGAAGTATCAACGGTTAATTCAGTAGGACAACTGAAGGCATGGTACATTCAGGTCAACTATGCTGACCAATCAGCCCATACATCTTGGGCATTTTCGATTGAATCCAAAACGTTATCGTTCGCACAAAATGATGAAAATTAAAAAAGAATAACACTTGATGGAGAGGGTAGTCATGGCCGACTAGGAAAATGTCTCTAAAACTATGAATAGTCACTAGGCTCCGTCGCTATATATGAATCTTATAGCCACTGTTGAATACTCACGGTCTCCTTTCTGAAATATTTGTTTTATAAGTATATAAATAAGAACCACAGAGAAAAAGAAGCTTACTTGATATTCTTTTTCTACCTGATCCAAACGGGATTGGACAGTTTGGAGATTGCGTCCAGCCACGACAAGTTTTGTATCGTCAGCCAGACAACTGTTCAAGTGATCTACACGATCCAGCTGATCAAGAACAGAAAAAAAACAACCGAAAATACAATTTCATTTCCCACTTCCGAAAGGAATCAAGTGGATGTAACATTTGACTTTTCAAAAAAGGTCAGAGGATCGAATTTCAGATTTGCCGATCACTTTGTTCACAGAGGGCTATTTGCTATCACGAGAGTAGTTGTCATACCTGACCTATTGGGACCTTCTATGGTTTTGTTCCGATTCAAAGTTGCAGTCATTGTTACCGACTTCCCGTCACTTTGTGTCCAGTGGGGTTCTAGCGGTCAAGGAGAAAATCCCTTTCGTTGAAGTCATGCATTGAGCATGCGATAGAAAAATAAGAAAGCTTGGACGTCAAAAAAACGTGGAGTATGTTATTAGTCATGTTTCCCATTTAGATCTATTTTAGTGAGACCACAGTAAACTATACAAGATAGAAAATGCTGACAGCTATTCACCCGAGCGCAGAAACCTACCAGTGATATGACAAAAATCACTGGTGGATTCGTATCAAGTGGATGACAATGGAAAACAGATAAATATATTTAGATATACGCACCATTTTAGTACTGTCAATTACTAACGTGTTGTATTGCATTGTATTATGTTGAACTTTTGTGTACATAGGTGCCCGCATTTTAACCAAAATTGATGCGTTCGCCACCTCATCAAAATACAAGGCTGGAAAAATGCGTAGCGCAGAATAAATATTTGAATTTCACGAGAGACCGAGTAGAAAATCAGTCATGATCCGTTCTCGATTGATGGGAATTCGAGTTAGGTAGGGAACAATATTTATGCGAGAGAGTATGGATGCAGAAGGTATAACGCGTCCTGGTATGGGAATGGCATTCAGAAAGATTATTGTGTAAGGGATGGGACAGATCCGAAAAAAATAGGTGTAAATATTTCTCACAGAGTTAGATGCATATTACACAGTCCTTTCAGTGGTATGTAAGATATACCACTAGTAATTGACAAACCACGACGAAAGGTTTCGAAGTTTTTCTTCAGTAAACCAGCAAAAGTGACAGGGGCGCAATGGGGGACAGCGGGCAGAAACACACTGGTAAACAAACAAATAGGAAGACAAATTTTTGATCATTTACTTCTTTCATTAATGAAATAACAACGTAATCCGCATATCCGAATAATTGACCAGGGGAACTAACACGTAGGTCGCTGATGCATGTTGAGAACAAATAAGGAGAAAGGAAAGCCCCTTGGAGAATTCCAGAATCATTTATCAACGGGTTACATTTTATTTGCCCCAGTCTTGTGTACTGAGTTCCGTTGGTGAAGTGGTCTGATGACCATGCCAAGAGGCGATTTGGACAGCCGAAATGTCCAAGTTTGCGAAGAAGCGAAGACCGTGGTACAGAGTCGAATGAGGAAAAATCTAAGGAAGCGCATCGGACCGATTCGGCGGATGCATCCAAGGGTTTGATACTATGAACCAGGGAAGCTGCAGCATCCAAAGTGTACGCAAACTGAAGGGGGTCACAGCAGGCACGCTAACAGAAGACGTTAGACGAATCAGGAAGACCCGTTTGTTAGTTTAAGACCGTATGTTGTAAGAGTGATGGGAAGAAAACGTTTAGCTAGAATGCTTGAATTACTAGATTGGAGTGGAAGACAATAGTGGCTGGTGCCCAGCAATCGGAAATGGAATGTTTACATAAGGAGGTATTAAGAAGGGAAGTAAATACATCAGTGAATGAAGCCGCGCCGCACTTTAGGAGAAGTAAAGACACATCATCAAGACTTATACCTGCAGTCATTTTGGTCGAGCAAAGGAGTTCGAACAATTCTTCCTTAGAAAAGAATGTTAAATCAGCGCATCCATCCGGGAACCATGAAACTTCAGTCATTACGTGGGTAGATAAACGCTCGACTGATACGTTCTACATCGGCAGTGGGGCTTATTTGTTTTGTTTTCTTTCCACGCAAAAGCCGAATTCCTTGCCAGAGGCCTCTGTTGTTGCAGCTGGTCAAAAGTTGGCTTGCATGAGACATTTTATTTTCTTTGATATTATTGATGAAAGGAATCTGACTTCCCAGGAATCCCGTAATTTATAGAAGTGTTGCTTCCGTCTCCTTAAGGCCTTCAGTGTGATTGAAGGAATATGGCAGTTACAGAGGAAGTGTTTCCAGGGGACAACGAGTATCGAAAATTAGATTGAGTGTACATACAAAAAGGTTGACATTAGTGTTTAGAAATTCAAAAGAAAACCACGAATTCGGGTGAAGAAGATATTTGAAGAAAAATATTTTCCCGAGAAAAATGACGTAGTTGAATTTTGATTTAGTCAGACTTTTGGAAGATCGGAAAGCTGTTCAAGCGCTCCTTGTTGCGGCTCTTGCATGCGAAGATCAGCTACATTTCACTGACCGCGACTTCCTGTCTGTAAGCGTTATGCATTTGCCAAAAAGTCTATGAATTACGAATGATTTCTGTCGGCAGTAATCGGGAAATATTTCCTCTTAAAAGACAATCCAGTCGACTTGATCAGGCCATTTAAAGCGGGGTTGTCGGATCGGATCGATAAGAAATTGGGATCGAGCAAAACTGTCATAGTGGGGCGGAAAATTTCCTCTTTGAGCTGAATCGACAATCACAGATTGTTTGGATTTTTTCGGAAGTTCCACATACGTATACACAACGGAAAATTTCATCCACTTCCCATCCGATGCCATGTGAACCAATTGGATTTCCGTGGGAGTTCTGCATCGTATTCAACCCATAACCTATTCGGTTGGTGGGATGACATCTCGCCAGTTTACAAGATAAGGACGGGCCACGTAGCCCCGTACCGCTAGCTTGGCGATAAAGTTGTCTCATCTCAGATAACTGTCAACAGAACTAGTCGACTGCTCGTGACAAGATCTCTAAGTGTTCGAACACAGGGCTACGTATGGTGAGGTCATTAATGTGTCGATATTTTGACTAGCCAAATATATGGCATTTACGGATGCTTTTATTGTTATTCCGAGTGGCTAGGACCTGCTGTCCATCAAAAGTTCACCTGACAAACAAAAATCAAGATAATTCCCAATGGTGGCTGAGGTTATGTACCACCGACTTCGGCGCATGAAGTGACGAGACAGAGATGTAAGGGTATAAGTGATGAAGCTCACACATGAATCCTAACGGGAAAATGGAATACGCTTTCCCAGATGGCAGATGTCAACAGCATTACTTATATACTTTAGGTAGAAAACGACACTTTCAGCGATATTTGATTACCCATGAGTCGTAGTCATTAAGCTAGAAATGCTTGCCGGGAATCGGGAAATAAAAATTCGAAACAATAAGGATAAAACATGTGCACGGAGAACGGAAATTATAGGTTGCGAAATAAACTTGCCAATTGTCGACGCTCCGTTTCCAATAGATTGATTCGTTTTGTTAAGTCCGCCTGATTCAGGCTGTCCGCATTGTGAGCTTGTTGCAATGCACGGACCTCCTCGTCCGATTCCTCTAACCGTTGCAATAATCGGGCTTTTTCGTTCAAATTCTGCTCGGTCAATGCGTGTAGACGATCTCGAAGTGAATCCCTCTCGACGGTCATTTGATGCAACAAGTCGGCCAGGTGATCTCTATCACAACTAAGATTTTGTAGCAATAGACGATTTTGGTTGTCGGCTGATCTAATGGCACCGTTTCGTTCCGCGGAACTAGCACGTAAATCCCGGTTGGAAGATGCGTTGGCGGACAGACGATGGGCGGACAACGCCAATTGATCGCGTGTATCCTTCAACTCAGAACGTGCCTAGAAAGAAAAACAAATGCAACTAAAAAAACCTATCGACAAGCAACACAGAAGTGGTCATTAATTGAATGGAATTGAACGGTTTGCTAAGCTGGTAATCAAGTATTGGGCATGAGGTACGTCGGTGAGACAAGAGAAATATTGGTCAGCTTAGATAGTTAACTCGACAGCCAGGGACGACGGAAGACTCAGATAGTTCGCACAGTCTATCTCTGAATCAAGACTTCTAGTCAAACTCGTTAACCTCGTGGACTGTCCCGATCACACTGTTTGCACTTACATTCTCATTAGGCATAATGCAACACTCAAAATGTACATGCTAGTTGAAAGGTCTTTCGGATCCCAACCTCGAAGACGTGAGGCAGCTACTTTACCGAAGTTCACTACACATTTTCTCATTCTATGCATCATCTGTTGAACTCCGCATGGCTTCTTCCGCTCCGTGGGAGGAACGCAAAATGGCGCACGGTACGGTAAACGGCTGTTTGTCATACGTAACACGTGACCCAACCAACGAAGTATGCTGAGTTTCATACGCTGTGATAAATTGGTCCCAAAACCGGCACCTAATACTAGATTACTCAGCCTTACATTAATCAACCGGGCACTCCATTCAATGCTGAGGGATACTACGTATACTTTATGGGCAGAGGATAAATGAAGACTGAAAACCTGTGTTCGTAGTTCTCGCTAGAGCATGGTGAGAGAATTGTATTAGCAACTGCGAGGTTAAATGTAAAATTCACTTATTCGAACAGGCAACGAATTTGAATAGACTAATGTGATTGGAACACGTGTTGCACATACACAAAGATAAATTCCTTTGACGTACAGAATTATTCGAGACAGGTAATGTTTGGAAGATGGTTTAAGGTGGGCAGTCCACGACTGCTCGAGTAGGTCAAGCCATGAGATCCCCAACTCGATAGTTAGGAACTCTATGCGATAAGGCTAAAGTACATGATCAGTGGCACTCTTGTATTCGAGATATTTTTGATTCTTTGTAGTTCTGTAGCACGGTCTCTTCTATACTGTCATTACTGTTCGGTGCAGCGAGGTGGAAAGCAAAATCCGAGCACATTCGTACAAATTAAACAAAGAGCTGAAGAGTCACTTGGAGTATCCTGAATCGATTGGCTTTACTTCCTCCTTTATCAACGTGGAAAGATATCAGAAATTCGACAAATCTGGTTGTTTGCAGAAGAAATACGAACGTCACACGGGAAAATGGCTTTTAAGGAGCAACAGTTCGGAAATTAGGTTAACCACATCTATGAGAACGTGAAACATTTAGTGGATATAAGAAAGGAGAACGACGAGGGTGAATGGAAAACACATCTTTGACGAACCTTTTTTACTTGTGAAAATCACGGGAATATTGCCATAACAAATGAAGAACTGTCGAGAAAGAAATTCCAAGATGTGTATTACAAGGAAACACTCGTTGATGGTAGCACACAAGAATTTCAGCGACTAAACCAGAGTGGCAGATTACGGGAGAAAATGAATCAGCTCTGACTAAAAAAATAGGGATCAGGGTAAGTCAAATGTGACAAATAGTAGAATCAAGATAGGTCTAAAATCACTCACAATGATAGGTGAGTATCTACTATGAAACAACGGAACTCATAAAAATGAAGAAAGAATAAAAAACCACGCAAGAGATTCATGATTAGGTGCCTTAAAATGGCAGATCATTAGAGAGAAATTTTACAATGGCACTGAACAATTGAATGATGATTGCATTCCAATGAACAGATAGGAATTAATTCGAATTTTCTAAATCAAAAATAGTTGATCGTGGTGACCGCCTAGTGTCTGGATCTTGTTATCCATACAGCAGCTGTAGCTTGGAGTTCCTGAGGTGCACGTGACAACAATTATGATGGAGAGGATTTTTTCTAAACACCAAATCCCTATTAAAAGTCCGTATTTCGATTTCATATATTCAGAAATTGTTCTCATTCTCAAAAATAGCAATGGTGATGCGCGCGTATGTGGAAATCTTGCAAAAATACTCAGAGGAGAATGTAAACCTAGTGCCGTGAGATGTGAACCCGCATCAGATCAATGGAGATCGAGAAGCTAGTATTCGGATGTACAGCACAACTTGTAGAATACATTATATTCATTGTCACTGTAAAGCAAGAAAAAGCAGGGCAAGTCCCAAGGACTGTTACTTTTTCCACTATTACACTTCCCAAATATAAAGACAATATTTCAGTCAGCTACTTACCTGACGTAGTTGGTCGTTTAGCAGATCCCGTTCGTCAGTCAGAACGCGTACATTACTTTGAATCTACTCGAGAATTGGAAAAAGAGGCTATCCAGTTATTTCGTTCAGAAGACCAAACATGCAAAAGTTCCCCTCGCGTATACATAATGCAATGGATCGATATCTTTCCTAAGGCAAGCAATCACAATGAAAATCAGTTTCTTGAGTGATAGATAAACACGTGAAAATGGTGCAGTATAGGACGGAAGACAATAAACCATCGTTACCTCGACCAGTTGGCGTTCAAACTTGTTCAAAAGAGACAGCAAATTGTCACGATCTGCACGCAATCGGTTCAACTCTTCAGTGTGCGTAATAGAGCATTTATCCTGAAAGAATACATAGGAAGAACGTCGCTGTTGTTGGACCGGTAGGAAATCAGTAAGTGGTGATGCAATGCTGATATATATATATATATACATATATATATATATATATCGACTTAATAACAAGCATAGTGCCAACGTAACATGTAAATAGTTTTACGGAAAATGGATAAAAAATGTTCCTATTACTACTACAAATAATATATGAATAAAATAACAAATCGCAACAACAAAAAATACCTTCTTCGTTTCCACCGAATACATTTTGCGACCTTCTGATCGTTTTCGGATTATTCTTAGGGGGGGGTGAGTTCTACAGACAGCCGCAAAGTATTCGCGCCGCTGACGTCGATTCTGAGCCATATTCCTCAGCATCTCATACCAATAAAAATTCTTATTTATTGGGCCCCAACCAAGGCCAAAACCGAACCTAACTACTCCATACACTTACGCTAAATTGTAGCTTGACCGCCACGTCGTTTCCTCCAACCTTGCCCAGCGAATGCGAAAAGAGCATGAAAAGGTAGACGATGGGCAGGCATATGCAATACGTGTCCAAGCCACCGAAATTGACGTAGAGCGATTATTTCCGTCAGAGGACAACTGTCTGCAACCAACATATGATGACGCACCTCTTCATTGCACACTCGATGTTTTCACCAGACTCGACCAATGCTTCGGAGACATCGGCGATTGAAAACAAAAAAGCCACCGGGCATCCTCAACACGAATAGGTCAGGTCTCGCAAACGTAAGGAACTAACTGTGGCATTGTATACATTTCCTTTGACGGAAAGTCAGACGTCATGGCGGGCCACAAATGTGGTAGGTTTGCGAAAGTCGCTCTGACTTTCGGAATTCACGATGAAAATTCCCAAACACACAGTTAGGCGCGATCACGTTTTCGAGGTACTTGAAGCTATTGAATACCTCTAACGATCACCACAAACGGTTAGTGAAGGCACAGGCTCCTGTCAGTCTTAAAGAAATATCTTACATATCGAAGGTGTGAAGTACATGCATCTGCGTACCTCATTCCCGAAGCTGTCCAACGCGCGTTGAATTGCCTACGCATTGTCACTCAGCAAGACGAAATCACCGGAATACTCCAAGTAAAAAACTGTCCCCTGGGAGGGATTTAACGCCACCGTCTCAAAGATCAGATAAAGCATTCTCCAGAGTATTCTCTATGACAGAGTCCAATGGAAATGGCGATATAGGGAAGCCCTGCTAAACTACACTGAAAATGACAATCGGTGGCGAAAGCTAGCCATAAGCTCTAACCCGAACTCGCCAAATGATCACCACAAAGGGTGAATGCAGGCACGGAGTCCTGTCAGTCCTGAAGAAGTATCTTGCACCTTTAACAGGCAAAGCACATACGGCATCTAGATACCTCGGTCACCAAGTGGTCCAACTAGTGTTGAATCTACCGTGCATCGACGCTCAGCAAAGCGGTATAATCGGCACACTCTATGTCAAAAACTTTGCTCCTTGGGAGGAGTTCAACTCTACAGTCTGTAGAACATCCTCTATGATAATTTCGAGAAGTGGGAATATAGGGCAGACTTTCGGTGTTCATTGAAGACAGCAAAGAGTGACGAAACCTAGCCATAGTCATCATCATAATCGTTCGGCGTTAAACATCAAGGTAAGCCCCAGTGACCACTGCCTTTTCCCAAAAATTACACGTTTCTATAAAAAGAGTGAATATCCGAGGGAAACAGGGAGTGGATCTTCACATGCGGGAAAAGATAAGACGCTGCTGCAACTAACACACGGGACACAGTCTAACTGTACAAACGCACATGTTTTCAATCATTCTGATTCGATAGAAAATGACAACACGATCGCCACTGTCCGCGGTTCACTGCCATATCCTTTTGGAATATGAAGTGTTCAAGAGCATTTTTCGAAGGGTTTTAGAATTGACTATAGTTTGCATTCATAAATGATTACAGGCTCGACTACCCAACAGGACCACTTATTTCATAGGACATTCTATCCACAATTACATCTGTATTTTTAGGCTGAAACTAATTATTTATTAATTCAGATATTTCGCGTTAATTAGAGTTTAATAATCATGACTGGTCACGAACAGAGACGTTTTCTGGGGACGATTTTGATTTACATTAAAGATGAACTGGGTGAAGGTCATTTAAGAGCGCTGCGTCAGACGTCTACCTTGTTACGGTGACAGTGAAGTAGCGAGCAAGAAACAATGAAATCTTTTGCTACCACAGTGTAGATGACGATGAGCTGATTAAAAACTTTGACCAACTTAAAATTTCGCTCTTTAGCTTTTGTAACGTTTGAAACTAAACAACATTACCATATACACCATATTAAACGAACAAGCTAAGCCAAAAGCATGTACTTCGTGGAAGAGTTCAAGCACATCTGAAAGTAACTAAAGAGTCACCCACGTTCATGTTAAAATTTTGACGAAATTTCTTTTCTGTAATCTTGATGTACAACATTATTACCGACATTCTATACATCATTGTCTAGATACAGCTGAGTAGTATAGAAACGCTCCAAGTGTTAGTGGATAATGGAATACGGATTCATCGCGCAAGAAAAAAGGGTCATAATTATCCTATGCAATGGTAGAAAATACTGATCACCTTAATCTGCGGACGCATTATTGTCGTTGATGGATGCGTGGCACGTGATGACCTGAAAGACACTTACAAAATGGAATTTTATAGAATAGTCTTCGAAAAAGTCATCTCGCTTTCATATATCCGTCAAAATTGTTTACTCTCATAAAAACAAAAAAAGCTCTACGAACAAACCAAAAGCGAATACAATATGTGTGGGGGAGATTCGGTAACGGAGATATTCCCTTGATTGTAAGAAGGTACAAATACAAAAAAACAGTAGCGCCTCCGAAAGGAGTTCCGTGTTTCAATCCATCGAAATTCGGCATTGTTTTGAGTAGAAAGGATTTCTTTCCATTTGATGGGAATTGGATAAAAGTAAGACTTGGGTGCAGGTTCTGCTTCATACAAAAACACTACGGTCTGACACTTGATCCTATCGGAAATGTTTTACATGTTCCGATGTGGTAAAATTAATGCACTATCCAACTAGTGGATACCGACCTGAAAATTGCAGGATACCACATCAAAATCACTGAAGCAATACACGCGTCAAATTATTGTAAATAAAATTCACGTTATTTATATAGAATCATGGTTTATATATATATATATATATATATATATATATATATATATATATATATATATATATATATATATAGGCTAAAATGGGGTACCGACTAAACTTCTGGCATACAACATCGAAGGTTGAGGTTCATCCATTGAAAAGATTCACAAGTTCTCGATGAACAATGATTACAAATCCAGGTATGTTTCTCCATGTTGTAACATATTGAAGCGGAAGATATTCATATATCGCTTGGTGCATGAGTTTCGGTAATATCTGCATCTATTGTATGCACTAAGTGAAATATATACACTATTAACTAAGGATATCTCAACCCGTGATTCTAGCTCCGTTGTTTGCAGGTTGGTAGTGCATAATGAGCAACAAAAAATCAGCAATCATTGTCCACGGTTCCTAATTCCACCCCCGTGTAGTGGATCCAGTATCTGTTGGACATACCCTTTTCCCTACTCACATGCTTGAAACACGTCATAAAATAATCCAGTTCATATGCCCTATGGTCATTTCAGTTTAAAGCCGACGATCGAGAAATTCGATTTTTCGCCTGCAGTTGAATGCACTGTCTCGAAGGGATGTGGTGTTATTTACTTGCGGCACGTCAAAGTGTTACCAACGGACTTTTGTCAGGAAGACGCCTGCCAAACGGAAACCCATCAGGTCTTCGATACTGTTGTTTGTTCGTGATCGTTCACTTGGTGAGCATAGGCAACAATAAAAAGTCAACACTAACCTGATGTTTTTCTGTCAGGGAAATCCCCATCGCATGATGTCGGCCAGACCGTTGACGCTGTATACAGTACTTCGCCTCTTCCCACATGTGACGATAGTAATCTCGTTCCTCTTGAACATTTCGCAGGCGGGCATCAAGTGACTGGAAGACCGGTAATTCATGAAGAGTGAATAGTGTACACAGTTTGTCATAACGGAGAGATTGGTGAAAAAACGATGAAGAAAAACAGGAACATGAGCCAGCTTACGTGAATAGAATGTCTGAGATGAAGAGAGTCAATCTAGAACAGTTATTCAGTTAGAAACAATAAGTTGATGGTGATAGCGGATATAGATAAGATACGAAATATGACCAAACAAAAAAACTGGCTGAATTCTCCCCATAGAGTTAACTTTTAGTTTGTGTAGCTGAACCAATCATCAAAAGTGACAGAAAGCGGGATTTCCCAAGCTGACTTCATAAATCATCTTGTAAGCTAGTTTGACAGCTCCAGTGCGATAACCGAAGTTACCTTTCACAAAATGAGGCTAATATATGAAGATAGAAATCAATGTCTTCGTTGCTTACTCATTAGTAGTATCAACAGTGAAATGGAAAACGAAATTGACCGACGCATGGAGGCCTTGAAGAAACAAAAAAACAATCACATGAACCGGGAGAAAGCTCACTTCAGCTTGCACTGAAGCTAAATCCATCGATGCTGAACGCCGTCGAGCATCCACATGCGTAACATGCCTTGCTGGCGGAGTGACCGACCGCTTGTGAGGACCCAAACCATGAAGATCACGATCGTTGATACACGGCGCATCGCAAAGGACGTGGTAGTGCGGCTCAGCTGACCTGTGTGGATCAAGACGACTCAAGGTGGGTCGTGTGTAGGGCAATCGAGTTAGTTGATGCAGAGCATTTAGAGCTTTTCGAGCTTCGAAACGCCAGCGCTGACGATCGGCTTCTAGACCTTGCAATCGCTTTTCTACAGCCTGATCTAGGAAGGATTTCGGCGCGGACCCTTTGTCTCTCCGTCGACCTGGTTTAACTGAACCCATTTTTGTCGAGAGTTCGTTGATTAATTCACGTTCTGAAATAAATTTAAGAAACAATCAATGAAAAACTGTGTTGACATTAAGAGGAGCACAGAACGGAGCACGAGAAGTCATGTACAGGGTAGCTGAGACCACACATGAATCACGCGTACTTGCCTCTGGCCGTAAGAATATCAATCCGTTTCATCAAGTATCCTCGACCGTCTTCGATTTCTCGCAGAGCAGTTTTTATTTCTTGTAGTTCAATCTAGTTGAACGGAATTAAAAGAGCAATAAGAGTGCTTTCGTTTGGACGAAACTAGCCCGTGTCAAAATTTGATTGCTTAAGCCAACAACATTGCGAATAACTGAGTGACTCCATGAGTTCCGTGAAAACAAAGTATCGATTCAGTGACGAATGGTCATTTAAGTGACAAATAACATTGCCAAATCATGATACGTCTTTAAAAAAAGAAACGCACAGTGTGATATAAAGTTTAGTTAACTTAATCCGATTTTACGTGTCAGGTTGAGTTACGCGTGCAACGTTTTCATTATAAACTCAACAGCGTACTACTCGAGTGGTAATTCAGTTTAAAATTCCGCACACTGGTCGCACAGGTTTAGTTTTTACAGCAACCAACCCTGAACTACCTCGAATCGCCATCCACTCAATAGAGAAAAATAGTAATATATCAACTTCAAGGTAATAAATTGAACAAAAATATACAACAGGAAAGATTTGGAATCCAAAAACGTCATCGACCCTAGCGTTGAGCCATATCACCTATTGTCCTTAATCATCGCTCGGGGCGGACCTCTTGGACCCCGAACTGGCAGTCTAACTGGATCCACATCAGCCAGTCCACTGTTTAGTTTTCATGCCCTACTCAGTGTCGCTAACCGGAACATGCTTCGGAGAACAACGTACACAACGAGACTTCACCTCAATGTGTTGTGACGAATAGCGTGCCTCCATGAGCCAACGAGCTATTTAGGATGGCTTATCTCAAGCCGAAGATCCAATCATGCCTGGAAATCAATGGGTAGAGGCCTGACGAAGTAGTCCCCTAATGCCCCCAGTCGGAGTTTGATCTGAGTTAGTAGCTGAGTCGGAAAAACGAGCGGAGGAATAACTGATCCAAGGAGATGGGCTTCCACTCAGCCACATTCCGCTGCCTTGCAGTCAGGTTCGTGCTAGAACCAAGGGCTATGGCTGAGAATCCTAATCGTTGGTTTGCTCATTAGCTGGACGCCCAAGCAGCACCCGTTCATCCATCAATCCCCACAAGTTATAAGTCTACAAAAATTAATTCTATAACGCAGCAGATGTTGCGCAGGCAAATCAGGACCGCGCTGCAAACTGCATCGGGAGGGAGCCGTGGTGATAAGCATGCTACTGTTCAGAGTGGCTTCTTTTACTCAACCTGCCCATTGTCTCCAACCCAATCGCTTTGCCCCATCTGTCCCCATTGATAATATGCCCGATTTCGGCAACGGTTCATTGTCAAATAGTGTAGCAGGTGGTTTTCAGTCTGTTAGCTCACACTTTCTTCTCGAGCCTCATCAGTCCCCGAAACTCAGCTCTTTCAACGTGCACACCTTAGTACACACTGGCCCATAAGCGTGTTTGGATCTGACAATGGACTGACTCACTTTCGATTGATGTCTGCCGAGTCAGTGGAACACGAATTTGGGATTCGAGTAGAATAGAGTAGATTAATTCAACTAACTGCCACAAATGTCTCGTCAAGATATTTTCTGCACACGTCAGGAGGCGAAGCAGCTCAAACTGTGGGTCAACGTGGTGTAGGATCAGTCTTAGGTGAGAAGGTTGGAGCGGCCCTTTTAGATTGGATCCCGGTTAACGGTCGATTGTGTTCCGTGAGACTACAGGGACCAGTCAGCCCTTGGAAAGATAGTTGCGTTAAGCGCAATTTATTTATCATCTCGGCATACGCCCCAACATACTGCATCGCGGACACTCAAAAAGACTAGTTTGATGACGAGCTCGTCACCACTGTTCGGAAAGGCAAAGTCTCTGACATTGTAGTAGTAGCAGGTGATTTTAATGCACGAGTTGGAAAACTGAATGCATCGGAAGCCTGTTTAGGTGGGCAATGCGCCTTGCCTGATCAGCGAACAGAAAACCGGAAAAGACTTTCAATTCTGTGCTGACAATCATTTATTCCTGTCTAGTACGAATTTCCGACACCGTTCGCGAGCCATGGAATATTCGTGCGGGAGATGTTCGTCGATTGGACGTTTTCGATCACCGATGCATATGGAGTATGGCTAGGATTGGATGGAGTGACCGAGTGAGTAAAGCGGAGGTCAGGAATCTAATACTAGGTGCCGGCCCCCAGAATACCTCATTTTGGCGGGTGGAACTTAGTAAACTGCGCTGGTTGGTTCACGTGTTGCGTATGACGAACACTCGTCTACCATATCGTGCCTTATTTTGTGTTCCTCCTAAGGAATGGAAGAAGCCATGTGGAGGCCAACAGATGACGTGGCAACGTGGAATGAGAAAATGTACAGCGAAGTTAAGTAAAGTAGGTGTCTCACGCCTTCGTGGTTGGGGTCCGAAAAACTTGTCGACTTGCTGGCTGGAGACATTGAAGGATATGGCAGTGAACCGCGAACAGTGGCGATCGTGCTGTCATTTTCTATCGAATCAGAATGATTGAAAACGTGCGTTTGTACAGTTAGGCTGTGTTCCGTGCGTTGGCTGCAGCAGCATCTTATCTTTTCGCGCCTGTGTAGGTCCACTCCCTGTTTCCCTGGGATTTTTACTTTTTTGTAGAAACTTGTAACTCTGGAGAGGCTTGCTTTGCCGTTTAACGCTTAAAGATGATGTTGAATGGCGTACAACGAGACTGTGTTACCGTGAACATATGCAAAGCATGACCCGACCGCCTTATTCTATTCAGACTATCTGACACTTCGAATGAATGAACAGCACAGTATATTCAACTTAACCTCCAAGTGAATGAGAGAATCATCGTACTGTATGTATCCAATACTACGAAGTTAACGGCGTCCACATACCGAAAATCATTGTAAATCTGTCGGCAACGGCCAAGCTTTTGAGACAATGGGATTCCCCTTACTTCCGCCGTGTAAACTTGACGAGGTCGACAACCAGATGCCAGGACGATGCCACGGGATCAAATTGGTGAACGCAGTCGAACAGTCTCCATATGAAAAGACATTTCGCCTGGCATACAAACACCACGATAAATGTAACCGTATTTCATAGTTCGAAGGTACAAAAAGCATATCAAACACCTATACTACCGTTCAGACGATTGAGAGAAACCAGCAACCTAAGTGTGTCTTCACATACATTATAAAATCGTTTGCTTGTTCCAGGCCACACAATTTACTGACACAGCAAACACCAATGGTATTATTCTCACACACAGAAAGGGTTATCTCTATGGGCATTTCGACTACAAGATTTATAAATACCAGAAGCACCAACCCGGCTTCGACTGTTCGAGTATAGCGACTAGATAAGTCAAATGAGTTTCTCTTCAGTGAGAGGCAGTGTCCCAACTGAGCCGAACGGTGTGTTTAGTTCACGAAAGACGGAGATCATGGGTCTCATTTTCTCCATAGCAATGTATAATACCTTCAGAAAGCCAACGGTCAATGAGGCACACCTTACTCTTTAAACCAGGACGATAACGATGATGTATTCGGAAAATGTGCCTGTATTCTAACACCTGCCGATACCACACTGACCGGGCAGGAAACCAGCTCCATTTTCACGCGTACATACTTCGCGGACGTTAGCCAATCGGCGGAGAATAATGCCCCCGAGTAGTTCAGGTGCGATACATAAAAAAATTCCTCCGTAACTTTCATGGCGGAGGCTTGTCGCGTTTGTCGTAAATCGACACAATCACCCATTCACACCAGTCGTTAGAAGTGAGTTCCTTTACGCAGATCAAAACTAGGAATTTTGTTAACTCAATTTGTCAACAAGGCGAAGCCGTCTTTGAAAAAGGGGAACGGTGGCCCTTCTACTTTGGATGCCTTACGCCTCACAATAAAACTTTCCTCTGAGATAACTCATGGTTCTGACTAATGACTGAATTGCAGCCATGAGTGGAAGGTTCACTGTAGAAGTGGTCTAACTGAATTGCTCCTTAAAGTGCACTGTTCAAGGCTCCACAGCACGCTCATGAGGGTGAATCAATGAACCATCGGATTTCTTGATTACCTTTGCTCTTAACCAATCGCTAAAGTTTGCAACCATTGACGAAATCCCTAGTTTTTTTCTCCTACCCACTACTGAACGTAGTCGGTTCTCAGGTCCATGGTCAGCAGGTATCTCAGGGTCTTACGAGTTCCTTTGAGCGCGGTGCCCCTTGCGACAGACCAGCGAGCCCCCAACGAAGCAACTGAGATCGAGGGTATTTACCTTCGTTTCGGAAATCCACGTGGCCTTCAGTAGTGCGCCGTAGGTGTTACTGGGCTCATAATCAATGTCGTTCATTTTAGAACAGCCGAGCAAACCCTGCTGACTGCTGCCGTTCTCTCACAGTAACACTGTTGAATGTCCAGGGTTTCAGGAGCAGATCGCCAAAGTTGTACACTGATGAACACGCCCGATCACACGTTTCAAGCACGGCTATACGTGCACCGGTTCAAATAGACACATGCCAAAGCTGTAAACAGGCTTACTGCCCCAGTACCGTCTGATCCACTGATCCGCTGAGGACGGTACTGATTTCAGGTCAGTCTGTGCGCTCACGGTTGCCTGTTCTGTACGATATGGGACTGCGTCCAGCAATCATCTACTATCTATAATGTCCTTTCATCTGACCTCTAGTCAGATTGGTTGGACAGTTGCCATTCCGCTAGACTGTGCAGCCAACCCGCTAGCTGAGTCTCTATTCATATAACCATTTTACTGTGTTGAACTGGACCGATGGGCGATAACTGTTTGCCTTGTTGTTTCTGACCCATTACCGTTCATGTTAACTACCAACGTGTTGTTGTTGGTCGTAAGTTTCGTTTCACTTTTTAATAATCTATCGCGTTTTTAGAACCGGTTTTGATCTTCCCAATAACGCTGACTGTCCAATAAACACTCCTTGTCGCTGCTATGCCACTGTTCTGTTTCTCGAATCGAACAAATACTACGTATAGTCCGAGGCCTCGTAGCCCGTAGAATCAGGGGGTTCTACATACACGTTACCAGAGAAAGAATGAATATTCAAGGCGAATAGGGAGTGGACCTAAACAGGCCTGAAAAGAAAAAGACACCGTATCAGGCAACGCACAAAACGCGGTTTCACAGTACAAACGCTCTTTTTCAATCATTCTGGTTCGAGAGAACGCGACATCGCGACCCCCACTGTTAACGGTTCGCTCCCATATCCTTCAGAATCTCCAGCCAGCTGAAGCTCCGGTTGGTCCACATCACCGGTGACCGGTGCAAAGTTGGTCAAGCTGGCGAAGGAGGGAACCAGTTTATGTGAGCTGATGTCATTTATGAAAAACGTTTGTGCTAGCCAAAAACGATCTGTGGTCGGAACAAACTTGCGTGAGGCGGTTCCCGTGATCGGTGCGATTGGCGGGGATGGCAAGGCGGTCTCCGATGTGCCATGCTGTTTCTATCAAATAACCAACTTGGGCAATTAAAAGCCCCAGCACGGAACAGAGTCAGCTAAACCCATACTTGGATTAACTAGAAAAAACCATCTGTAGAACTCGCGTTTGGCCTTGGAATATGCAACTGGCGGGATCCTACATAGACATAAGCAAACATCGGCGTTTCAGCTGACTGCCATTGACACGTACATAATTGTCCAACCGAACTACACAGAAGCAACTGTGGAATGAGACCCGGTCTAATAGCGCACATTCAGCTCCTGTGTTCGAAACGATCCGGAGGCCAGCATGATCACGTACGTTCAAAACGAGTCCACCGAACAAATAAGGACTGAGGCGAGAAAAAGAAGTTTTATCCAAGCTACAAAAAGTGATTAGGGAAAGAGGATCTTGTATGAAAGCCTCAGAGACGCTCTATGTACCTATTTTAAAATTTTCAATAATTCTAGCTGGGGCGGTTTGTTGGCATATGTGATTTAGCATGCGAGCATTGAAGGCAGGCAAGCCAGAAATTTTCCGAGGCATTTGAGAATTACCATATCAAAAGAACGAAGGCTGGCACGGTTCTCCTTGGGAGTGTTGGAGATGTTCGGGCAAACGGTACTTCGCGGATGCGCACATCGAGTAAAGGAGCCTTTTTTGGAACCCTAGCCTGAGTCTTTGATTCGAAATTCTCGCCCACAAGGCAGTTGGCAGCTATGGGAAGTAGCTGATTTATTACTAACCACTCTCCGAGGCATTCAGAATAAACTACAAGATTCAAAGTAGGCAATCAATGCCGGAGAAGAATTGGGCCTTACCTGCACCTGAAACTGGAAGCATCTGTCTCTGCCATCTCGTGTTGTGTCCGAAAAACTGGGACTTCTCTGACGCACTTCCCACCCCAAAAATATCCCGAATCCCTTGCATATCTAGATTGCCGATGTGAACGGCGTCTTTTCTCTTGAAAAATTTCAACTGAGAACCATCTAAATGATACACACACGCAACAGGTTTTAACTATCAGAACGCTAACCAATCATTAACGCTTTTATTAATTGTAAATCATATTTAGTGTTGCATAGGTACGGTTGCGAACAACAGGAAACGAGCTTCTTCATCAAATCGCATTCTTTCAATGTGCTCTGTGAGACTAACGAGAGAAATAATTAAAAAACCAAGAAGCACGTGAAAAAAAATTCCAACTCATTACGGTAGAAGAGGGATAAAAATGTAAGCCGAACTGATGCCGGTAATCCACTTCGCATTATCTCAGAAATCGCATAAAGCTCGGAGGCAATTAAGAGCGTCAGATATCGATGAGCAGTATTAACTCATTATTTTGCCAATAGAACACGCATTTAAAGTACTCACCGGTGCCCCGTAGTTTTTTTCTGACTGACAAGCAACTTCTGCAAACTTGGTTTGACATGCCGACCTTATTTTGTCCTCCGATTTTGATGGCGATGTCTGTGTCGCTTTCGTGGTATGTTCCACCTCGGGCGACAAGAGGTTGGGAATCTGGTTCGCTTCACGATTCATCAACTCGACCATATGAGATTCTAATTCTTCGTTTCGAGATTGCAGTAAGTCAACTTGCATTTGGAGCTGTTGAATTAAGCAATCGGACTGACGATCGCTAGTGTCTTGTAGCAGAGCCTCCAACGGACGACCACGTTCGGAGACTGCTCGCAAACGTTCGATTTCTGCATCCCGTAAAGCAATCTGGGAAGGCAACAAAACCATGAGTAAAATTAAACAATTCCCCCCGTTGTTTGTGACTGAAGTAGTCTGGGATGAACAAAGAAATAACAAAGTGAATTATGAAACAATATTAATAACACAGCGTTGTTGGTAGATGTAATGCGCCAACGTTTCGACTACCGTGGGTAGTCTTTCTCAAGGCAAGTTTTACAATCAAATGACTGAGGGAACGTTCACATGCCAACTGATGTTTAGTTGTGTTCGTGTATGTGCGTGCTTTGAAATGTGGGTCAGGTGAGTGATTAGTTGTCTTCCCCGTCATGCGTCACCGTGGTGGTGGGGTCAACTAGCGCGGTGACCTTTGGTATGCTTGTTTCTTAATGATGTTAGGGCTGTCCATATCTCCGAGATCTCTGCTCCGTCGTTCCGATTTATGCATGTGGGGTGGGTGCTTATCGCCAGAGCCTCGGCAACCTTACGCTCAGTGCAGGTTCTGAATCCACGTTGAAGTATTTTTGCGTTTTCATAATCTATGTTATGCCCTTCTGCTATGGCATGCAGAGCGATGGCTGAATCGCGCTCAAGTTTTGATAAGGCCGCCTTATCTGTAGGTCTGCACTTTTCTTTCCTTCTGTGTTCAGTTATCCGCGTCATCAGTTGTCTGCTGGTTTGTCCAATGTATTCAGCCGGGCATTCCTTGCAACTGATTTTGTAGATGCAATTGTCGTGGTCTTGCACACCGACTTGATCTTTAGCTTTTGATAGGTGGCGCTTTAAAGTGTTATCCATCCGGAAGAAAGTGTGAATATCAAAGTCACTGAGGACCTTTCTTATTGCTTCCGAAGTACCTGATCTGTACGGAATTCCGACGGAGGCCGTTTTCTTCTTTTCTTTCTTCGTCATGTTTGTTGACACGCTAGTTTTCATTTGTTTTCTTATGAGGTGTGGTGGGTAGTGATTGTCCTGTAGGATGTCGTGTAGACGTCTTAGTTCTTCGTTGCGTTCGGTATCATCACTGCATAGCTTTTGAACTCTGTTGGCTAGCGAGCAAATAAGAGTCCGCTTCACGCATTGTGGATGAGCTGAACTGAAGTCCAAATACTTATCCGAATGTGTGGATTTTCTATGGATGCCGATATTGAATTTTCTTGAGTCATTAACTTTCAGACGACAGTCTAAGAAGTTGATGACTCTACTGGTGTCTTCCGATTCCATTGTGAATTTAATGGATCTGCATTGCTTATTGAGAGCTTGAAGAAAGCTATCTTTTTTTGTGGACTTGATGATTGCAAATGTATCGTCGACATACCGCACGTACAGGCGTGGGGGGTGGACAAAATTCATTAGGGCTTTTGATTCAACCGAGTGCAGGAAAAGGTTTGCTACAATGGGGGATATGGGTGATCCCATGGCCACACCATCCGTTTGTTTGTACAACTCATGTTTGAACGTGAAGTATGTTGACATGAGACAAAGTTTTATACCCTTAATAATTTCGGATGGAGATAGCACGGTGCGCTCTTCTAAGGAAGTGTCCGATACTAACAATGAATGCAAATAATGTAGACTGTCTTTAATGGGTACACTTGTGTATAAAGAGACCACATCAAAGCTCACTGCAGCTTCATCACTTTCTAGCTCAAAGTTTTTTAACATATGGGCGAATTCGAAAGCATCTCTGATGTGACTTACTACCAACTTCTGATAGGGTTTTAATAATCCACTGAGATATTCTGCCAGCTTGTACGTTCCACAAGAAGTGCAGTCTACAATTGGACGAATTGGTATATCGGGTTTGTGGATTTTTGGTAAACCGTAAAATCTCCCAGGTCTGTTGGTTTTTGGCGCCAGTGAGAACCATAGAGATTTCCCGAGTTTCTCCTTCAAGCTGGATAGGTACTTGTTTGCCTGGGCCTTTGATTTGTTAAGTGATGAGTTCACTTTCTTCTTTTCTATTTCCTCGTAAGGGCCATCCCGTAGGTGCTCGGCGACCTTTGACTCATAATCTAATTTGTTGAGAATAACTGTGACATTCCCTTTGTCCGCTTTGGTGATGTGGATTGTTCGATCTTGTTTTAGGCTCGTCAGTGCTTTCCTTTCCTCCACTGTGATGTTTGGTGCAATTGGTTGTTGGTTCTTAAGAATGTTGCATATCCTCAATCTAGCTTGATTGGCGTTTTCTTCTGTAAGGTTCGATAAAGCTAGTTCCAGTGTTGGTACAATTTCTTCGACCATCAGTGGTTTTCTCTGGAGATTGAAATTCAGGCCTTTTTGTAGTAATTGCAACTCTATGGTTGTCAACGATCTGCTGGATATGTTCACTACAATATTTTGGGTGTTCATTTTTGTCGGTTGCCTGACCTTTGATTTCGGTCCGTCCTCGGTCGCCTTTTGCGAGATTAGTTTCGCGAACTTGCGTTTTTGTCTCGTTTGGCACGTTTTAAACGCATGTAATCGACGTTGTTCAACGACGGTTCGAACTTGTGCGAGGAATTCCGCTGGGAGCAAATGATTCANGATGGAGATAGCACGGTGCGCTCTTCTAAGGAAGTGTCCGATACTAACAATGAATGCAAATAATGTAGACTGTCTTTAATGGGTACACTTGTGTATAAAGAGACCACATCAAAGCTCACTGCAACTTCATCACTTTCTAGCTCAAAGTTTTTTAACATATGGGCGAATTCGAAAGCATCTCTGATGTGACTTACTACCAACTTCTGATAGGGTTTTAATAATCCACTGAGATATTTTGCCAGCTTGTACGTTCCACAAGAAGTGCAGTCTACAATTGGACGAATTGGTATATCGGGTTTGTGGATTTTTGGTAAACCGTAAAATCTCCCAGGTCTGTTGGTTTTTGGCGCCAGTGAGAACCATAGAGATTTCCCGAGTTTCTCCTTCAAGCTGGATAGGTACTTGTTTGCCTGGGCCTTTGATTTGTTAAGTGATGAGTTCACTTTCTTCTTTTCTATTTCCTCGTAAGGGCCTTCCCGTAGGTGCTCGGCGACCTTTGACTCAATCTAATTTGTTGAGAATAACTGTGACATTCCCTTTGTCCGCTTTGGTGATGTGGATTGTTCGATCTTGTTTTAGGCTCGTCAGTGCTTTCCTTTCCTCCACTGTGATGTTTGGTGCAATTGGTTGTTGGTTCTTAAGAATGTTGCATATCCTCAATCTAGCTTGATTGGCGTTTTCTTCTGTAAGGTTCGATAAAGCTAGTTCCAGTGTTGGTACAATTTCTTCGACCATCAGTGGTTTTCTCTGGAGATTGAAATTCAGGCCTTTTTGTAGTAATTGCAACTCTATGGTTGTCAACGATCTGCTGGATATGTTCACTACAATATTTTGGGTGTTCATTTTTGTCGGTTGCCTGACCTTTGATTTCGGTCCGTCCTCGGTCGCCTTTTGCGAGATTAGTTTCGCGAACTTGCGTTTTTGTCTCGTTTGGCACGTTTTAAACGCATGTAATCGACGTTGTTCAACGACGGTTCGAACTTGTGCGAGGAATTCCGCTGGGAGCAAATGATTCAGACAGTCGTCAATATTCCGTAGTCTGAAGCATAGTGAACGTATGTTTACTGTGCAGTCGTGAATACGTTGTCGTAGGAACGTACGCGAGGCAACCAAGGCGGCTTTCACAGATCGAACTGAATTATCCGGAGGTTTAACAGCGAGTGTATTGGGGACAACATTGCACCGAAGACAACGTTGATTGAATGTGCGGTGATTGATCCAGTTAGCAAGCTTTTTCCCAGAGCAATTCGATTGGTAACCAGTTTGTAAATATCCGAACCAAACGACGTAAGGAGTGTATCGAAAAAACATCTACCAACAACGCTGTGTTATTAATATTATATCATTCACAATAAAAAAACCAATACATGGCGCATCGATGTTTCGATACACTCCTTACGTCGTTTGGTCCTGAATTATGAAACATACACTGCTAATACGCAAAACAGATGAAACAGAAAGGCATATACAAGAAAAAATTGGTATGCAAAAAATCGGATGGTGAGCGAACTACATGCATCTGGGGTGAGTGCAGAGAGGGTGATTATAAAGTCGCACGGTCTCAAAGGCTCTCCGTACTGTTAGTCGAAAAATTCAACGTCTAGATTCCGGAGCAAGTTAATATGTTCACGTTTGGTCTAGACGTGGCAAAAACAAACCAAATGAACTTCCGTACGGTCCAGTTTATATCCAAACTTTGCATCTTCCAATTCCCAGTGATCATGCAGCCGAAATCTAAAAAAGATTGTGCAGATTTATCTGGAACTAACTGATTTCAGATGGATATTAGACTATGGTTGAATGAACCTTATCCTTAGGTCGTGTGTAACTGCATCGCTATCACTGCTCTAGTCATTGACCAAAGAATTTCGTTTTGTAGACCCGAAAACAGCCACCTTCAGTTGATCTGGTGGTACACGGTGAATCGGTCTGGCGCAATGATATACGCAGGTACTATACATACACGTGCATCCAAAGACCAAAAAGCAAACGGGAATGTTAAAAGGAAACAAGACATCATAGTCAATTTTGCGCGTAAGGTAATGACCTGGTTACGAAAATTTTCCACTTTTCGTTCGCTCAGTTCCAATTCTTGTTCCAGCTGAACGACTTGTTGTTCCAAATCGTCACAACGTTTTGTAGAAAGATCAAGGAGATTCAATGCCTGAGAGACAGAAATAGAAAGTTAATATGCGGTCACGGAGATTGATGGTTGTCGTTGAATGCTGCAAATAAAAATCAGTAAAAAGATGTCATATACTACCTTTAGGTCATCAGTGTGCTGTTGTGACTTGGTGTCTAGTTTGTGAGTAAAACACTGCAACCGCAAAGAAACAGTTGCAAAAAATCGCACAGATAGTTTGATTTTACTGGCCTTTGTGCAACAACAGAAGTATGGAGCTTACACACTGTATGGTGCTCAGCCGGGACAAAAAACGAGACCACCTCTGCCGAAGAGGAATGTACAATCTCAGTCGATAAGTCAATTCCAACTTTTGTAGTTCTGACTGATTTTTTGGTTCGTTTCTCAAGACCACTCGACGAGTTAGTATCCTTGGTGTCGTAAAAATGTCGCCTACGATTGCTTCGTTGAACAGCGTGATACAGTTAGTTAACACATCGGCCTATACTAATGTGTGAATGAAACTCAGCGGGGAGTTTGGTCTGATCCGTTTGGAATCAACAAATTGATGCAACAACTGTCACAACAAACACTTAGTTCATGAAAGGCAGAATTGAATTTTGTCTAATAACAAAGGATACGCATTCGAAAGAATTAAAATTTATTGGAGAATCATTTAGACTTCCTTTGGTGTAGTAAAATGTCGCTTCCAAATTAGGAAAACAAAAATCCTCGGCCCATGGAAAAGATGCTCGTGTCCCAATATGTCCTATACGGAGAATATGATCCGATCTGACCGGGCAAACTCAACATTCTTATAGGCAAAAAAACAAGGATGGAACGCAGCGAAAAAATTCCTGATATAGTGGAGTAGTTGCTCATACCCTACACCAGAAATAAGTTAAGACAAAGGCTTCAAGCGTTCCTACATTATTGCCGCAGACACCCGGTAACTACCGTACGTAAGACCGTGTTAGCAATGCATACAAATGCAAAGGTCGCTCAGTCAACTTTCACAGTCGAAGGACGCATACGTTCAGTCGAATGCAGTTGACAAAATGCAAGTAGATATTGTGATCGAAAGGGTAGCACCACCTGGGAGCAGGAAATTCTGGATCATACGAAGAACACAAAATTAAGAATTAATTAGAGGTCACATTTTCGGGATTGTATGCAAAATTACCCCAGGGTCGAAAATTTACGAACCATAGTCCTGTGGAAAGGAAGTGAATGTGGAATGAATGACGATTAGAAAATTGAGCAAAAATGGAATTACACAAAACCCCGATGAACCGCGATAGGAACGAGAGACATGATGTTGGATAACGGAAGGAATGAGTGCAATAATGAAGTCAGGGGACGGTCGGGACGGTCGCCACCATCCAAACGTTAGAATGGCTCGCGATGGAGCTACCGATGGGTATCTGTGCTTAAGTCAAACAGAAACGATGTGAAAAAAAATTAATTCATTGACAACGGCTGTCCAACCGCAAGATACGAGTGCACGGGCTTTTTTTGCCTTTCACGAAGTGGTGAGTAAACACTTCTGTGGAATCATCGACTGCCCAGCACTAAAAAACGTCCAGCGCCCTCACTGCTAGGGAGATAATCCAATTAATAACTGAGATATGCTGACAACCAACACATTTATCCAATAAACACTTCAGTCCGTGTGTTTATCGTGTATTCGGAGAATGAGTGCTGTGTGGCGGTCAAATAGATCGAGGGAACTGTCACCCTGGACGACAGCCGATTCAAATCACACCACTTTTGATCATTTTGTTGACATAGGACGACCTGTTGCAGCTCATCTTTTTACCGTATACTGCTTACGTGAGTGCATACCATTAAAAATCTTCAAATCCCAGTTCCAGATTTTCCCCTAACAGCAAGTATAATGGTTCTTCGAAGATCATGCCATAGGAAAGCGGCAAGAAAACAGGTATACTTCTCAGTATTTCACTGTCATGTTAGCCAATCCGGAATCCTTTGCATTTGTTTAACGGAGTTCGCAGAATGTGTGTAGCGCAAACCATTTTTGTCAGTATCCAGCATTGAATATGGGAAGAGATGCATTCCAAAAATGCATTATCATTCATATTTCAAGGGTAGAAACCAATACAAATTAAACGGTAGACTCCACAGTGCTGTTTCCAAAGTTCGTACATGCGAATGAGCACATAAACTATACAGAACGTGAAAATGTAATGTTTACTTACTTCCGTATTTTTCGCGCGGTCAGTTTTGTCCCAATACTCTGCAACCGTACAGCAATAATTGCCATCACCTTTGGGCGGAACTGATTTCGGAACAAGACAGTCAATGTCCATACGTTGACGTCGAAAGGGGAGTTGCTTTTTTCGACCACCTAAACGATCAGTGGGACAAAAAATGATTGAAACATGAGTAAAGATATATGAAATATTGATATCTCCAATAAATTACGGTGAAACATTGTTGGATAAGTAGAATGGCATGAGTGAAGATTAAAGGCCGTGATGCCAATATGAAAGAGAGATGTTGATCGCGCAGTACAGATCAAGGAAATGCGTGTCAAAGCGCACGAGAAAGTAAGAAAATATGTGGACGGCACCCAGCGCAGACAAACGTAATACTACGAGAGGAAAGTCCATGCAACACAACCGGTGACAACGTAGGGTTACACGACGATGTGTAGCACAAGCAACAGGAAGGATGATTTCTGATACATATATAAATATATACTTCTCATCAGAATCGAATATGCAGCATCAGGAGTGGGCATGGAAGCTCTTCGTCGAAAAGTCCACAGAAGAACCCCAACTGTGATTCGTTGATAATTCTTTGTCAGTTGGGCTGAGCCAACCTTAGGAACGAGGGCAGAATGCCCCGGAATATATATATGTATATATAGAAGCAGCAAGTACTACCTGATAAGTGAACAAAATTTGCCCGGGAGCACACGACCGGTTTCGCGGTTATTGTCGCTCGTACCCGGTGCTCTCTTGTCCAAACATCCACAAACTGGTATATATAATGAAATATATAAATATATATACATATGCAAGAAGGAGATCCGTCACTGACCGGGGCAATTTGATGGCAAAAGTTTCATAACCGTAAGAGATGACATCATCAATGCCATGAACGTGTCGCGCGCACTGATTTGTACACAGATATTGGCCCGTCCTTCACAAAGTCTCTTCTGTCTCCAAACCAATCTCTGCCCCATCTGTCTACCCATAATGTCCCCAATGTTAACACACCCGATATTGACAACGGTTCATTGTCAAATAGTGTAGCAGGTGGTTTTCAGTCTGTTAGCTCACACTTTCTTCTCGAGCCTCATCAGTCCCCGAAACTCAGCTCTTTCAACGTGCACACCTTAGTACACACTGGCCCATAAGCGTGTTTGGATCTGACAATGGACTGACTCACTTTCGATTGATGTCTGCCGAGTCAGTGGAACACGAATTTGGGATTCGAGTAGAATAGAGTAGATTAATTCAACTAACTGCCACAAATGTCTCGTCAAGATATTTTCTGCACACGTCAGGAGGCGAAGCAGCTCAAACTGTGGGTCAACGTGGTGTAGGATCAGTCTTAGGTGAGAAGGTTGGAGCGGCCCTTTTAGATTGGATCCCGGTTAACGGTCAATTGTGTTCCGTGAGACTACAGGGACCAGTCAGCCCTTGGAAAGATAGTTGCGTTAAGCGCAATTTATTTATCATCTCGGCATACGCCCCAACATACTGCATCGCGGACACTCAAAAAGACTAGTTTGATGACGAGCTCGTCACCACTGTTCGGAAAGGCAAAGTCTCTGACATTGTAGTAGTAGCAGGTGATTTTAATGCACGAGTTGGAAAACTGAATGCATCGGAAGCCTGTTTAGGTGGGCAATGCGCCTTGTCTGATCAGCGAACAGAAAACCGGAAAAGACTTTTTCAATTCTGTGCTGACAATCATTTATTCCTGTCTAGTACGAATTTCCGATACCGTTCGCGAGCCATGGAATATTCGTGCGGGAGATGTTCGTCGGTTGGACGTTTTCGATCACCGATGCATACGCAGTATGGCTAGGATTGGATGGAGTGACCGAGTGAGTAAAGCGGAGGTCAGGAATCTAATACTAGGTACCGGCTCTCAAAATATTTTACTTCAGCATATGAAACTTAGTAGATTACCCTGGTTGGTTCACGTGTTGCGTATTTTGTGTTTCTCCCACGCAGTGGAAGAAGCCATGTGTAGGTCAACAGATGACGTGGCAACGTGGAATGAGTAAATGGACAGCGAAATTAGGTAAAGTAGGTGTCTTACGTCTTCGTGGTTGGGGTCCGAAAGATTCGTCAACTGGCTGACTGGAGACACTGAAGGATATGGCAATGAACCGTGAACAGTGGCGATCGTGTTGTCATTTTCTATCGAATCAGAATGATTGAAAGAGTGCCTTTGTACGGTTAGACTGTGTTCCGTGTGTTGCCTACAGCAGCATCCTATCTTTTCCCATCTACGCAGGTCTATTCCCTTTTCTTATTTTGGATATTCACTCTTTTTATGGAGACATTTATCCGTAGGGGAAAAGCAGCGGTCAGTAAGTCTTGCCTCGCTGTTTAACGCTGGACGATGGTGATTGTCCCGTCGAATCTGTCAAAACAATGTGAAAAAGAAGGAGAATGAAAAGAGACATCTCTGCGAAATTAATTATGCCATCTGTTCCACTCTATTCTGTGTCATCGTGTGTTCAACATCGTCTATGGTTTCTCTGTGTGCTGTTGCACTACTTGGTCGAACAGTCCAGAGTAGGCCTATCTAACGTTCGCACGCGACTTGCAAATTAGCACTATTGTTACAAACGAGCTGGTGACTAGTTTATCAGTTCTGTTGTCTTCTTTGGAAAAACAGATCTTGTCAGTGGAACACAGCATGGGACAATACCCTTAATTCGTTGGCAGGCCACACTAGTCATTTCAGTCTTGTGGCATTTTGAAGAAAACCTTTGCCGCATTAAAACCCACCACGTTTCTGACATTCCTGCTGCTTTCCGGAGCCGCTTATTGAGTGAGCCTGAGCTCATCTTAGTCAGGGCCAACCACCAATATTCATGGGCATCCCTTTATCCGCAATTCAGGGCCAAGCCAGATCGGATGAAGCTCTGCTCTCAGTGCCGGCTAGAATTCACACCTGAGTGCGGAAAAGCTTATGTGAATCCTGACACAAACAAACGACTGTTGTTCTTTTCTATCTTAATCCTATCTGTTTCCTTTTAGCTACGTATGGTTCCGATGGCATCAATTCTGGAGTGAGATACATGCAAAATCAGTGAATCGAAGTTCTCCGTGGAAATGCGGCGACAGCAAGGTACCACTCATTATCCAATCAATCCACGGAGAAGTGCACTATCCAAATTAGGCGAAGACAGGACCACGGAATCCACGAATCAGTAAAGTCATGACCCGTACCAATAAATGATACTTTATTTCTCGCAATGGTGCAACAAAACTGAGCCCACTGCGGTGCAGCACACGACCTTTCAATTTCAGTGAAATATCGGACCGACTCCACAAGTGCTTCAGTCCAGCGTAAGCTGGGATACCATTCCGGTGGAGAGCACTGAATAGTACTGTCCGAACTACTGCGTAAAAGGCACCTTTAGAGTCGAGAACGACTACGATCGCAGGGCGGCGGTGTGTGTGGGGGCGCTTTTCTAGTATTTGCCGACGAGTGAATATCCGATCGATGCAACTTCGACCTGAACGAAATCCGGCCTGCTGTTCGTGGATGTTAGTCTCGCGAATCGCGGCATTATCGAAGCTAACACCTAAGTGACAATCGGAATTTAACTAACTCCACGATGATTGCTTCAGTCACTCCGTGTGCCCTTCATGAAGATGGGTACAATCACTGACTCACCCCTCGATAACGGAATACGCTCCTCGTTCCAAATATCATGAGGCCAGGAGGTAAATGATTTCATCAGAGCCTCTCCACGCTGTCTGATAAGAACCAAAGTTCGCCGCTCGCCGGCGTCACGTGCAGGCTTAAACAACGTTTACTGTCACCTGAAGCGCCTGTCACTTTCATCTCTTCGGTTACATAAACCTACCGCTTTTCACGATCATTCTTAAGGATTTTCATCAATTGACGCTGTCGGTGCATCTTAGTCACCTCACTGGAGTATCAGAACCCGTGTTCTTAGTCAATCAGATCCAGCGACCCTTGCGAGATCCAGTGTCTTTGACGAACGCTAGACTAAGGACCACAAGCGAAATCTGCTACCAACTGCATCGCCCGCTTGAATTGATCCCACTGCTCGTCGACATTGCTGATCGACGAAGTTCTTAGCTCGTTGGATTGTTCCTATTTATAGCTGCTGCGGACAGCCGAATCAGAAACGTTCCACGGCCAGTCAGATTTAAGGCCGTTGAGGTGCATGGTCAGATTCGACTTACGTAGTCCAGTACGACCTACAGTTCTGGACAGAACCGCCTAAACGGTAACATACTGCAATATGGTCGATCTTACTCAGACCACCTGGCAGTTTAGAGCGCCATATTGCCGTACGACGCGGGTGGTGTCGGAAATTCGTACTAGACAGGAATAAATGATTGTCAGCACAGAATTGAAAAAGTCTTTTCCGGTTTTCTGTTCGCTGATCAGACAAGGCGCATTGCCCACCTAAACAGGCTTCCGATGCATTCAGTTTTCCAACTCGTGCATTAAAATCACCTGCTACTACTACAATGTCAGAGACTTTGCCTTTCCGAACAGTGGTGACGAGCTCGTCATCAAACTAGTCTTTTTGAGTGTCCGCGATGCAGTATGTTGGGGCGTATGCCGAGATGATAAATAAATTGCGCTTAACGCAACTATCTTTCCAAGGGCTGACTGGTCCCTGTAGTCTCACGGAACACAATTGACCGTTAACCGGGATCCAATCTAAAAGGGCCGCTCCAACCTTCTCACCTAAGACTAATCCTACACCACGTTGACCCACAGTTTGAGCTGCTTCGCCTCCTGACGTGTGCAGAAAATATCTTGACGAGACATTTGTGGCAGTTAGTTGAATTAATCTACTCTATTCTACTCGAATCCCAAATTCGTGTTCCACTGACTCGGCAGACATCAATCGAAAGTGAGTCAGTCCATTGTCAGATCCAAACACGCTTATGGGCCAGTGTGTACTAAGGTGTGCACGTTGAAAGAGCTGAGTTTCGGGGACTGATGAGGCTCGAGAAGAAAGTGTGAGCTAACAGACTGAAAACCACCTGCTACACTATTTGACAATGAACCGTTGTCAATATCGGGTGTGTTAACATTGGGGACATTATGGGTAGACAGATGGGGCAGAGATTGGTTTGGAGACAGAAGTGAGAGGTTCATTAAAGGAGCCCGCTTCCGAGCTACTTTCACTTCGTTTGAATTGAGTATCTGTGGTGCGCGCATGATCTTAGCTACTCCCGTAGTAGGTCCGTTTGTGGCGATACTGTGGGCGCTGCGCTATTAAACGACTGTGAAACACGACCCGTTTGCTCAAATAATATGCGCTAAATGTAACTTCCGGCTTTATTACCTTCACTACCCGTCCGCCAAGGCAGTGAAGAGGTTAAGTAGCGTATGATAATCCGACACAATTAGTATCTTTAGATTATTTACTTACAGCAGTTAAGATAGGCAGTACATTTATTGTGTACGTTTGCTCAGCGGTTACCTCCTCGTACGCTATTTATGAAAGCATGTCAATACAGGAATAAACGATGTGTTGGGTAGCTCAGCGTGTAGAAATAGCATGAAAGATATGATATATTCAACATGAAGGGTCAAGCATGTTGAGACTTCAATAACTCGTCCAAGGAGAGGTTAATGACATTTCGCACCACTCAGGCATATATGCTGGGATTATTTGGTTGGTTGAAACTAGCGTGATAGGTTAACTCATCGACGAAATCGAATTTAATTCACTTACTTTCCTCATATTTATCGAAATTACAAAAAAGAACGAAGCGCAGTTTAACCTGTAGCTCAATCCGAAGAAACTAGGAATTGGACAGTTCGTTTTTAGGCGCTGTAGCTAAGGAAATTTGAGGGATTTGGTTATGAACGCTCAATAAAACCGCTCGTGTCGATATATATATATATATATATATATATATATATATATAAAGCAGGTTAGAGAATGATGTTCTTTCTCGTAGCTCAGGTTTAATAGGATGGTACTGGTTTGTTCCCTCAGCTGGGCAACTCGATTACAAACGTTTCATCACCAATCGAAGTGACTTCGTCAGTACTATGATATTGTGGCGAGCGTCTGGTTGCCGTCGTCCGCCTAAATGGGTTACCTAGTCTTTTAGTCGGTGTTGATTGGCTGCGGAGCGAAGGAAACAAAAAGATAAACATCTTTGTCAACTGCTTCTGCCTAACGGGTACACACGAAGCTTCAGCAGACGAAGCACCAACAAAATACATTACCGAGAAATAATCGCTGAACAGACTAAAACACGAACCGTCTTGCCGTACATCAAGCGTATCTCTGAAATGATAACAACATTATTCAAGCACCGTGGAATTGAAGTGGCGCACAAGCCAACAAGAACCATGCGAAAGGTCCTACCTAAGACTAAAGAACCGATAGCTGACAAGAATCAAACTAACGTTGTTCGTCAAATCAACCGCAAAGACTGCGAAAAACAGCACACTGAACAAACCGGAAAGAAACTCGGGACGCGGGTCCATGAGCACCAATTAGTAACAAAAAGGCACGATCCACTCTCTCTAATTTCAGTTCACGAAGACGAGGAAGGTCACAAGTTAAACTTCGAAAACGTGAGGATCGTCGCCCAGGATAGAACAAAGCGTTCGAGGGAATTTCTCGAAGCTTGGCACTCCTCGGAAAGATCAATAAGCTGACACGTCGATCTGGACCACGTATACCTATCGATCCGATCGAGGGACCAATCAACACAAGCTAGTCGAAACGGACGCTGATTGAGCCCATAACGTCAACGATAGACGAAGGTGAACAAAGCAACTGGACAGCATCTCTATCGTACTACCTCATCAAGAGCAGCCAATCAACACCGACTAAAAGACTAGGTAACCCATTTAGGCGGACGACGGCAACCAGACGCTCGCCACAATATCATAGCACGGACGAAGTCACTTCGATTGGCGATGAAACGTTTGTAATCGAGTTGTCCAGCTCAGAGAGCAAACCAATGCTATATATATATATATATATATATATATATATATATATTTATATATATATGTAACTGGAGACGGCAATTTACACAATGTACAAGTAAAACAAACGGGAAATGCAAACAAATCTACCAGGAGTGTATACTACTGCTTGGAAATTCTTCTCCTGCAACAGCAATATTTGCTCAGCCATTCGATTCGCGGTCTCTTCATACGAACGGATTTTCTCCAAGCATTGCGAATTAAACAACTTCAAGTCTTCGTTTTCGCTGCTCAGCTTGCGATAGTCCGCCCGCAAATCTGTCAGAAGGAAATTGATTTAATATCTCGTTTAAGAACCACACTCGCTCAAATATATACCTCTCAACTTATCGTCATGATCTTGTCGCGCGTTCAGCAGCTGTCGATGTAATTCGTTATTTTCCTTCATCAATCGTCCGTTATCGGTTTTATATGGAGCAACATAATCTTCCACAGCTGAACGTAATTTCAGTTGAGAATTCAGATCTAATTTGGTTTTTCGTAAACTTTCCGTTGTCCACACTAGGTCGCAAAATAAGCGCTCGACTAAAGGAAGACAATCCAATCCCAAAGGTTGTTTATAACCAAGTTGATCCAATCGTTTGCGTAAGTTGGCAAATTTTTCCTGTGCCGTCTGTGTGATACCGGCCATCCTTGGGGACCAGCCTCGTTTTACTATAAGGCAGAGTGGAAAACCATCTGTATTGTTCACGGAAATGTTGCTCTAATTGAATGCGACGAAAGATACGACAAAATCAGCAACAAATTTACTATTTACAACCATCAACTCTGCATCATCGTGCACTGGTTTCGATTACCACCATCTTACAGCCTATTCAAACTGGAGAAAAAGAACGAGAAATAATGGGAGATCAACTACAAAATAATAAGTGCAATAAAAACAGCAAACACAAGAGAAAAAATTTCGAATGCAAAGATGCCGCTCACTATGGTACTCAGTTATATCAGTTACTGTCTCTAACCATCGATTGTGGAAATTTCGCAGACCCTAAAATTGTAGCCTAACTGGATCAACATGAGCTAATTCACCGAGCAAAATTTTCCTACGTTTTCCCGATGGCATCAGCTTTCGCACTCGTCGTTTTCGTCCTTCGCTATCGTTCCACGGTCCATGACCTCGACTCATCTTCCAACCATTATCCACCTCGGAGAACAGCGTACACCAAGGGAGGCGTTCCGATGGAATGCGCAACACGATTTGGCCTCGTTACTTATTGAGATCTTGTACTTATTACCTAATGTGAAGTACAGACATTAAAAACAAGCAGGGCGCCAACATATCAATAAAATCATACACTTACCAAGTAGACGAGAAAGAACAATAAACAACAAGAAAACCAAAGGTAAGTTTTTCTTTTGTTATTGTGAATATTTCTCCGTTTGTTATCAATATTTTTTCGTTAATTTTTACGAGCCATGAGTTCTACAGACAGGACATACAGTATTCGCATCACTGACTTTGATTCTGAGCTCAGCTCTCAGCACTTCCCACCCGAGTTTAACACTACTATCTTTTCAAGACGCCAACTGGTTCCTGTAGCCTCACGGAACACAATCGACCGTTAACCGGGATCCAATCTAAAAGGGCCGCTCCAACCTTCTCACCTAAGACTAATCCTACACCACGTTGACCCACAGTTTGAGCTGCTTCGCCTCCTGACGTGTGCAGAAAATATCTTGACGAGACATTTGTGGCAGTTAGTTGAATTAATCTACTCTATTCTACTCGAATCCCAAATTCGTGTTCCACTGACTCGGCAGACATCAATCGAAAGTGAGTCAGTCCATTGTCAGATCCAAACACGCTTATGGGCCAGTGTGTACTAAGGTGTGCACGTTGAAAGAGCTGAGTTTCGGGGACTGATGAGGCTCGAGAAGAAAGTGTGAGCTAACAGACTGAAAACCACCTGCTACACTATTTGACAGTGAACTGTTGCCAGTATCGGGTGTGTTAACATTGGGGACATTATGGGTAGACAGAGGGGGTCCGGTGAAAGAGAGGGAACTGTGAGCAGTAGCATATTTATTGCCACCCACCCCGCTCGATGTAATGGGCGCCGCGATCCCGACTAACAGTGGCGATCGTGCTGCCATTTTCTGCCTAATCAGAATGACTGCAGTTAGACAGTGTTCTGTGTGTTAGCTACTGCAGCATTATTATCTTTTTGCGTCTGTGTAGGTCCACTCTTTGTTCTTTTTGTTTATTCATTCTTTCCATTGAAACATGTAACCCTGGGGAAACGGCAGTGACCAGTGAGGTTTGCCTTGCTGTATAACTGAACGATGATAGCAATGAGAGTTCTGAATCAAATCCTTCGGTTCTAACATGAACCTGATGACAAGGGAGCGGCGTATATCTGAGTGGAAGCTCATCTACTCGGATCAATCATTCTTCCAATTGTTTCTGACTGAGCTGCCGACTCAGACTAACCCCCGACCGGGAGGACCAGGAGACTACCTCGACGGGCCCCTACCCACTGAATTACCAGGCATCATTTGATTTTCGGCTTGGGAGAAACCGTCCTGTATATCTCGTTGGGTCATGGAGGCATGGAAGCCGAGACATCAAGTCAAGATGCAGTCTCCTTGTGACAGGATATCAAGTGTAATGTAGCACGGCTGGTAACAAAACATGAACTCAATGCAAGCTTGCGTAGGTACTGAGAGATCTGGTGGTCCCAACGAACTCTGGAAATGGAACACGTTGCCTCCACGGGGAATTCTCGCAAGCTGCTTCATCGCATCCGGGTCGTTGGTAGAAAAATATGGGGTGTCAGGAAACAATCTGTGAAGGTGACGGCCCACCTATCCAAGCACAATTCAGCTGGCCTTTAGCGTCAGTCCCTCCATTTCGGCAAGCTTTTCGTGGCCTGTTACAACAGATCCGCCAACGTAGACGAGGATACCCAGGGAAATCTGAGCCTCGGGACGTCATGAAACATAGGGCTCCGAAAGGCATTCCTCAGTTCTATTTGAAAATGGGAAAACAAAACTGGTCAAAGAACTTCAAGTGTTGTTTTCAAAAGTCTGGTACTCCGAGATCGTCGCCTCATGGGGGAAACCACTGCTGTCAAGATCTTCAAAGAGTTTGCGCGGTGACTGTGCTAGCCAGAGGAGTATTACCATAATCCCAATAGCTTTAAGACTGCTTGGGTTTGTCGTCCTTCGCAGGTTGCACAACACACGTGAAGCGCAAACTCGTAGACAACAGGCTGGGCTTCGCGCTGGCCGTGGATGCATTGACCGATTTTTTACCCTGCGACAGGTGTGAGGGCATCGTTTTACCTCCCAAAGACCAATGATCATCTTGTTCTCAGACATTTGTGCAGCCTTTGACTCCGTTGATGGGTTTGTTGAAGAGTGAAGTACCTGAGAAGTATGTGTCGGTCCCCAAGGAGCTGCACTGTCATACCTCAGGCTGGCTTAATGCTTACGCCTAGATTTCGCCACCCTTTGTCATCTTCAGGGGAGTACGACAGGGCTGCCCACTTCTATTCAACTTCGGCAGGCAGGATACTCTACAGACGGTGGAGTTGAACTCCTCCAAGGGCATAGTTTTTGACTCAGAGCATGCCGATAATATCGCTTTGCTGAGTGGTAATGTGGAGGCGATTCAACGTGTCAGACCACTTGACGACTGATGTTTCTAGTTAAGGTATGTGCTTTGAACCTTCAAAATACAGGGTACTTCTTTGAGATTGATAGGAGCTTATGACTGCACTAACCTTTTGTAGTAATCGGTCAGAAGTAGTCAATTGCTTCAAGTACCTCGAGAACATGATCACACCTGGGGAAATCACACCAGAAATTATGAAAGCACGAGCAGCTTTCACGAACCTACGACACTAGTGGTGCCGCTATGACATCCGACTTTTCCTCAAAAAGCATAGTGCAACAGTTCGTAGTGTTCTGCTTTACAACTGCAAGATCTGGTCTATTCGTGTTGAGGATGCCCGACGACTTTTTGTATTCGACCATCGACGTTTCTGAAGCACTGCTCGAGCTTGGTGGGAACATCGGGTGAGCAATGAGGTGCGTCGTCGTGTTGGGTACAAATAGTCGTCCTCTGACCGAGATAATCGCTCTCCATCGCCTTCGATAGCTTGGACACGCATTGAATATGCTCGCCCATCGTCTACCTTTTCGCGCACTTTCTGCATGTGCTGGACAAGGCTAAAAGAACCGACGTGGCAATCAAGCTGTAATTTAGCGTATGGGTGTGAAGAAGTTAGCTTTGGTTTTGGCCTTGGTTGGTGCTTCCCGTCTTTGTGGTTAGGACCCGAGATGAGGACTGTTGTTGGTTGGAAACGCTGAAATGTCTCAGAACCGGCGTCAGTGGCGCGAATACTGTATGCCCCGTCTGCGGAACTCGTCCCCGTGAGAAACACTGAAGACAAAACCGAAAAATTCACAACATGTATAAGTGGAGACAAAAAAAACAGTTGGTTTGTTATGGCTTATTATTATTCTCCTTCATTGTTTATCCACTTTTTGTAAAGTTCTTTTCACATGTTTCGTTGGCACTATGGTTGGTTTCAAGCTGCACTGAGCAAACCTCCAAAGGACGAGCACCTTCAGCATCAGAACTTTATGTAACACAAGCATACAACGGAACTGAGCGCATTGCGGAATAGTGCATATAGCTTCCAAATGTCAGTGGATCTTCGACTTGAGATAAGCCATTCAATGCAGTTAATCGGGTTATCAAGACAAATAGCCACGACGCCATGTCAATGTAACAGCCAACCCGTCTCACTTCAATGATTTTTTGCTCTGGAGTGTTTACTGAGGGATTGGATTTACTATTGGGTTGATGTGCTCCTTGGATGTACGATATGTATGCCCTTTCATATTAATGGTTGGCCTTTCAGCCCACTGTCTTTGGTAACGCTTGCTACTAATTGCTTATTGGCCAGCACAATTAACAGCTTAGAGCGGTTTATTAGACCGAATGGCTGTTATCCAAAATGATTTTGCTTTAAAAGCATGCATTGCCAAAGCGCACGGTTTTCTGTGACTGAATTCTGTTGGACCGGTACATGACAACTATCCTGTTTACCGTCCACTGATGATACCATTGGATGTTTTGCCCTGCGCATGCCCATTGCTTATCGGCCAAATCTGGAATACTCGAGTCAATCGCATGTGGAGAATTTTACCTCTGCTGCGTAACAAACGATACCATCAGCTGTGGATGCTTCTTATCACTTACGCATTGCCACTCGGGATGGCGTACGGAATATAGAAACAAAAACAAATTCTCAAAGTAATGTACTTACTTAAGTGTTGGGAGACTAATCTGTCTCCGAATTTTAGGGAAACTTTAGGATTAAATGCTGCAAAATTCCAAATCGAGTCACAAAGTAAAAAGGCCCTGCAATATAAAATCTCTGGAACCCTTGTGCTGTACAGAGAACCGACTACAGTGAGCGAAATCACTTGTGTGTGCACTGTACCACGGCCATTTTGCCACAAAACAAAAAAATTTGAAATCGGAGTTGCTTTTTGGTATTTCAGATTGTTTAAAGGAACAGTGGAATGAAACTCGGACCCAGATGGTAAAGTCTGACGGAAAATAGCGGGAGTCTCAGGAGTATTTGCAGCGGCCGAGGCAAAAGAACCGTTACCCGGAAGACTGCTGAGTGTATCCTATAGCAAAGGCTGATGCTGACACACCAAAGTGTGATACTTTATTCATCATCATCATCATTCAGCGTTAAACAGCAAGACGAGCCTCACTGACCGCTGCCTTTCATCAGAGTCACACGTTTCTATAAAAAGAGTGAATATCCAACGGGAACAGGGAGTGGACCTACACAGATGGGAAAAGATAAGATGCTGCTGCTGCCAACACACGAAACACAGTCTAACTGCACAAACGCACATGCTTTGAATCATTCTGATTCGATAGAAAATGACAGCACGATCGCCACTGTTCACGGTCCACTGCCATATCCGTAAGTGTCTCCAGTCAGCCAGTTGACGAGTCTTTCGGACCCCAACCACGAAGGCGTGAGACACCTGCTTTACCTAATTTCGCTGTACATTTTCTCATTCCACGTTGCCACGTCATCTGTTGGCCTCCACATGGCTTCTTCCATTCCTTAGGAGGAACACAAAATAAGGCACGATATGGTAGACGAGTGTTCGTCATACGCAACACAGTCTACTAAGTTTCATACGCTGAAACAAGCTGTTCTCAGAAGTGGCACCCAATATCAGATTCCTAACCTCAATATTACTCACCCGGTCACTCCATCCAATCCTAGCCATACTAGGTAAACATCGGTTGTCGAAAACCTCCAACCGACGAACATCGCCCACACGCATACTCCACGTCTCGCAACCGTACAACAGAACTGAACGCACTGCAGCGGAGTACACACGACCTTTCAACTTCAGTGAAATATCAGACCGACGCCACAAGTGCTTCAATCCAGCGTAAGCTGCAAGAGCCTTTGATATACGCGTATTTACCTCCACTGCCGGGCTACCATCGTTAGACACGCAGATACCAAGGTAGGTGAAACGGTCCACCACTGTTATTTCCTCTCCATCCAGTATCAAGTTTGGCACTACTATCGTCCAGTCCTGTAACAGTACTTTGCACTTTAAAGGTGCAAAGCACATGCCAAACCGAGCAACCGATTTCGACAGTTTCTCTAGTGCTCGTTGTGCATGGTCCGCAGACTCGAACAGGCACACGACGTCCCCTGCGTAATCTAGGTCGAATAGCTTCCCTCCACTTCCCAGTTCGACTCCTACATCCCAGAGACCTCCTAAAGCATCTTCCATCACCTCGTCCATGACGAAGTTGAACAAGAATGGAGAGATCGGACACCCTTGCCGAACGCCACTAGTCGTTTCGAATGAATGTGACAGTTCACCGTATACCCTAACGCGACCATAGGTATGCGAGTACAATGCTCGCAACAGGTTCACAAACTTCGTCGACATACCCTTCCGGTGGAGAGCACTGAGTAGTGCTGATCGACCCACGGAATCGAAAGCATCTTTCAAGTCGAGGAAGACTACGATCGTAGGGCGCCGGTGCGTGTGGCGCGTTTCGAGTATCTGTCGAAGAGTGAATATCTGGTCGATGCAGCCTCGACCTGGCCGAAATCCGGCCTGTTGTTCGCGGGTATTACTCTCGCGAATCGGTGTCAAACGGTGCAGCATTATCGAAGCTAACACCTTAGCAACTATCGGAACTAAACTAATTCCACGATGATTGTTGCAGTCACTCCGTGTACTCTTCTTGAAGATGGGTATAATCAGTGACTCACCCCACGATAGCGGGATAAGCTCCTCGTTTCAAATATCACGAAGCAAAGAGGTAAGTGATTTCACCAACGATTCTCCACCTAATTTGAAAAGAACTGGGGGAAGGTCGTCGGGACCGGCAGCTTTTTCCCTCTTCAGAACCCGAATATTCGAATGCACTTCCACTTCCGTTGGGGGATCAAGTGACACCTCCCAGGGATTCACAGCTCCAGTCGTCGGACTAGATACGATAGCGTATGGCCAGCTAAACTGATCCTTGAAATGCTCTGCCCAACGGTCCAGTCTTTCCTGTCTGCCATGAATGAGCTCTCCAATCCCATCGCACACGACTTCACTAACCGGAGTTCGCCGCCCACCGCTGTCGCGTTTAAGCTTAAACAGTCTGACTGTTACCTGAAGCGGATGCCACTTCCATCTCTTCGGCTACCTTAACCCACCAGCTTTCGCGGTCATTCCTAAGGCTTATCGTCAACTGACGCTGCAACTGCCGACGCATCTTATTCATTTCCTTGCAGTTAGGCAGCTTATGTCTTTGCTCAATTAAACTCAGCGACGCTTGAGAGATCCAATGTTTTTGATGAATGCTAGGTCTGGGACCGCAGGCGAAATTTGCTGCCAAATGCATAGCCTGCTTAATTTGATCCCACTGATCGTCTACATTGCTGCTCGTCGAAGTTCTTGGTCCCTCAGATAGTTTCTATTTGCATCTGTTGCGAACAGCCGAATCAGACAACCGGTCGACAGCCAATCGCATTTGTGGCCCGCGTCGATGGCCATTCAGCTGCAGCGAAAATCGCATTAAAACTAACGCATGGTCCGATTCGACGTACGTGGTCCAGTATGATCTACAGTTCTGGACAGAACCGCGCCAATGGTAGCTTACTATAATATGGTCAATCTGACTCAGTGTACCTGTCGAGTTAGAACGCCACGTCGCAGCGCGACGCGAACTGTGTCGCAAAGTGGTACTAGATGGGAATAAATGATTATCTGCACAGAACTGGAGAAGTCTTTCCCCGTTGTCTGTTCGCTGTGCAGGCAAGGTGCATCGCCCACCTAAACAGGACTCCGATGCACTCAGTTTGCCAACTTATGCATTAAAGTTACCTGCTACCACTACAATGTCAGCGCGTTCGCTCTCCTGAACAAGAGTGACGAGGTTATCGTAAAACTCGTCTTTCTCCATGTCAGCGCTGCAGTCTGTTGGAGCGTATGCCGAGATAACAAATAAACTACACTTAACACTACTATCCTTTCGGACGCCGACTGATCCCTGCAGTCTCATGGCACACAAGCGACTGTTGACTGGGATCCAGTCTAAAAGGGCTGCTTCAGCCTTCTCACTCAAGACTATTCCTACATCACGTTGACCCACAGCTTGAGCTGCTCCGCCTCCTGAAGTGTGAAGAAAATATCTTGACGAGACTTTTGACGCAGTTAGTTGAATATACTACGCTACTCTAGTCGAATCCTGAATTCGTGTTTCATTCACGCAGCAGACACCAATCGAAAGTGAGTCCAGTGTCAGAGCCAAACACACCTGTTGGCCAGCCTGAATTAAAGTGCGCACATTGAAGGAACCCAGATGCTGAGGCTGACGAGGCTTGAGAAAATGTGAGCTAACAGACTGGAAACCGCTTACTACACTACTTGACAATAAACCGTTGGGAGTATCGAGCGTGTTATCAATGGAGATGCTATAGGTAGGCAGAAGGGGCAAACAGATTGGGTTGGAAACAGAAGAGACAGGTTGAATAAGAGAGGGAACTCTGAGCAGTAGCATACTTATCACTACCCACCCCAACTGCGCCCGATGCAATGGGCAGCGTGGTTTTGATCCTGATTATCCTGCGCGACGACCGATGCAGTATGGAATTAGTTGTAGGCGTGTAACTCATGGGGAATAATGGACGGGTACTGCTAGGGAGTCCAGCCGCTAAGCAGAGGAACTATTAGGGTTCTCAACCAAAGCCTTTGGTTCTGAAAAGAACCTGACCTCAAGTTAGCAGGGAATAGCTGAGTGGGCGCCCATCTACTTGGATCAATTATTCTATCACTCCTTTTCTGACTGAGCTGCTAACTCAAATCAACTCCCGCTTTGGAGGACCAGGAGACTACTTCGTCAGGCCTCTACCCATTGACCTTCCAGGCATGACTGGATCTTCGGCCTGAGATAAGCCATCCTGTATGGGTCGTTGGATCATGGGGGCACACAAGCCGTCACACCACGTCAAGGTGTAGTCTCGTGACCACGTGCAAGATCAACGCAGAAAAATGGATCTCAAACAAAAAGACAACTGATGCACCGAACGTTTGTCGTCACAAGATCCGCTCGACAATAGGTCTTTTAATTTAGGCTTTGTAGAGTCTGTTTAGGGAAATCTCAGTACATGAATGTTTACATATATATACACACTATCAATAATGTCCTTGTACCCTCAATCACATATATATACTGACAGACAAATCACATTGTTCTTGGCAGATTACCAAAGAGATGTGCCATGGTTCCATAATCACATTTATACGTTTTTCACTATATCACAAAAGTCAACTCACCCATTAGGGCTACACAAAGGTAAATGTCAACCGCCTGCAAGCAGCACTAATTAACTTAGTCCCTGGACAGGCACTCAAAAACGAATAAATCTTTTTTTCAGAATTTAAGATAAAAGCAAAACTGAATTTTCAAACAGTCGTGTCAAAACGGATTTTGAAGGGTAACCATGGCGACAGACACGCCGTTGAATTTGGAAGTTGCGCTTGAAATTTACCGCAAAAATGACAAAGCAAAAGTGCAGCTGCGAAATTTATTGCGGAACTGCAGGAGATGTACCTGCGAGATCATTCGCTTACATCTCATGGTAAGTCATGAACGGCAAGGTTTCTCTAGAAACTTGACGACGTTAATACGACTTGGGCATGGATTTTAGAGCCACTATGGGTTCCATTTGACGCCGTCGAAAACGTGATCCCTTAGATTTCGACTTTTGGATCCTCCGATCATCGTTAACAGGGCCCCTGCGAGAGACTGAACAGTAGATATGTTAGCCCAATGTACTATAGACTGCTCGTATCGAAGTTTATCACACTCGAAGTGTTCCGACTGCTGCAGTAAACTCCCGATATAAATGTCTTTTGTGCTCTCTCTAGGAATTCCTCGATCCTGCGTAAAACGCCTCAAAGAGATACACTTGTCGTGACTACTCAGACTTAGGCTTTGCCTCTGAATGAAGACGTCCTTCCCTGGAACGTGGGGAACACCTACCGGGGTCAACAATCCTGTCCCAATAAATCAAGAACACTATTAAGGAAAATGTCAAATCTCTAGATGATGAGACCACTGATTCCCTAAGCAACTTTAGTCGCATGAACGCCTAGGGCTTTGGTTCTGAAGTCGCTTTTTTCCTTGCATCAACAACTTAAAGTTAGCTGTTCCAGGAAGTGACTGCTCGCTGCGTCTGGCTCATCGGCATGTCCATTCAACCACGGTACTCGAAGAGCTATTCCAGCAGTCTCTGACAATGTCCAGATTGGAAAGCATACCAGCCGGTCTCACGTTACCATGACTAAGCCTAAGAGATTGAATGCATCTGATTCTGATAATTTCTAGTGGGTAAAAGCCAATGTTGGCCAGGCGTCTAGATTAAGGAATGCCCAAGACCCTGATTATTTAATATCCTTACCTTTTATTCAAAATGCGTTCCTCCGCGGAAAGTTGACGAAGGACGTTGAAATCTATATCGCTATTCCAGAGCGATACTTCACTTGACGTGCTTGTCCTTAATCGACACTGATATTTTTTGCCGGCGGCGGGCTGGAAAACACTGAATTTGCAAAACTACGCCGGTTTATAAGAGCCAACCGTGACATTATTGTTGTCTAGTTTTGCCCACAGTTTACTTCGACGAGATATTCAGTTTACTTGGTTTTCCCAATTATGCGTTTCGCCCGAAAATAAAATCTGAAGTAGCAAATTCAATGCATATAAGGTTTTCTTATTTTGAGCAATCTTAAGTTGAACCAAACCTATGTGCCGACACGCGGTCTTAAACTGAAAACCAACCTAAACAATTTTTTTGTCTGAAGTATCTAATTTTGAAAAGTTTGAGCTGGTGACTTGGACAACCGAAGTCTTCATGTGTGACGGTAGTACGCAACGAGATGTTAGTTAGATCCCATAGGATATGAAAATACTGCGAGGAGGAAAATGCAGAGTAGTATGCGATGTGGTAAATGAATATCCAATGACAAAGTGAAATGCGGTTTGATCATTTTGGCTTCTTTCGGTGGGGGATCAGGTTGTTATTAGTCCCATTTTAAGTAATAGCCCGGGAGGGAATTGGAGAAGGTATCTGGAGGTATGACGATAACTGAATGGCAGGGTTCGTATGTGGGTGACTTCGTAAATGTTCATTGTCATTGTGATGGGCGTGAGCAGTTGTCAGGTCAAGCTGTGTATTGGAGAAGTTGTCTGCCCACGTCATGGTTCCGTTGGCGATCGCATTAAGCATCCTCTAGTTCTGGGCGGACTTGTAGTGCGGACCGTAATTTGTTATTGGCGAATCATTCTGGTTAACGTCGTCCAACGGTTTCCGCACGGCCTAGGAGGTAGATCTTTTTGATCGACCTGAGTGGTGCTCGAGGCACGTCTAGACATTCTGTAATAATGGAGGTAACGGCAGTCTGGAAGGTGTCCTGGCTGAGGGGTTATAAGGAGTTTCAAAAAATGTACATAGGTAAATAAAATACTGAGAGGTATGGGAGTGAATGGGAATGCTGGGAAGACATTCATGGTATTTGTACGTCTGCGAGTTGGAAAGCTTTGGGCAAGGTGGTGTGCCAAAGATAGATCCTCTTTAAAATGGTTCGGACTGCCTCCTTTGCCCAGCGGCCGGACAGAGTTAATCTTAGTTACTGCCCATATAACACTAGTTGCTTCAAATGGGGTGCTGTTGAAAGCAAGGGCTAATTAGAAATAAGGGATGCGTTAGAGCTTGGGCCCTAGGTAATCTGGTGAATGCGATCGGGCCCTGAAGAGCACGAAAAATAGCAGGCTGGGATAAATCCGAAGGGTTACGGCGATGGGGGAAATCGAAAAAAAATCAAATCAAATCGGCAGCTTAGAGAGCATCCAGAAAAGGAGAAGTTAAAATAGTGGCTCGTCATCAGTGACCCAAAGCAGTACGACAATCGTTGGATGGGGAGCTGTCGCCGGTATAGTGTACAAATAGCAAAATGAGTTGGGGGCTCGGTCGGAGGATTTGCCGCCAGCCAGTCTTAAAGTAACCAATATTGATAGAACAGTGGCATCTTTCATTTTAGCTGTGTGGTGGTAAGTGTGCATCTGTGAAAGAAAAAACTTGGCAAAGAGAGTGTTAAGTAATTTGAACATGATAATATGGCGGCCGTTGTAGAGGTTCTGAGCATACGTGCCCGGCATGCATATGGGAGACAGGAGAGGTGAGGTGAAAACCTAGATAGGCGGGAACATGGATACATATGGAAAGCCTTGTGTACTAGTATTCCACTAAGTCTGCAGCATAAGAACCAATGGCATATCAGGCAAACACGAGCTAGGTGGGGTTTCCGCTTTCGCAGGATCGGGTCTAGGCTTGCGGGAGATAAACCCAATACTGAAGGTGGCCCTTTTCCTTCACAGCCCAGCAATTCCGCCCGACCTTGTCATGCCGGAGTATTTCAGAGTGCCATACTCGCGGAGTGGTCGGATGTGAATGCTGAGGATGCTATCGGATAGTTTCATTGTGCAACAAATCAGATTTACATTTTCCCTAGCTCCAGCCGGCTGAATAACCATGTGCTCTTAGAAATTTAGAGGGGCTGATTAGTACAGACCAAGGTCACGAATTGTGGGTTTGCGTGTGACAGGAGGTCTGCCTAGCAAAATTGAATCTTTAGTTGGTGTACACTTTTATGAGTACTTTGCCCTTATCGGCAGAGAAGCGCATCATCCGGGAGATTTATCAGTCGTTTAAAGCAGACAAATCAGCGCAAATTTCTCTAACTGCAGTGCTAACTTCGCTGGGCTTGATGGGGTAAACTATTCCTATGCCATCAGCAAACAGGAAAAGGACATCATGAAACACTGAATTTAGTGTATCATCAATAAACACAAAGAATAGTATGGGACCAAATATTCTTTCCTGTATGAAGCCACAAGTGACAGGTTTGGGTTTATGGGTAACGCCGTCAATGGGGATCGCTTGTGATCATTGGGTTAGGTGAGACGAGATTCAGGGTGGAAGAGGATCGGTGATGCCAAAAGGGCTAACTTTGGATAAAATGTTCAGGTGAGGGACACGAACAAAGGCATTGGACATATCGAGGTAGATGATATTTGTCACTTGACTTTTTTCCACCAACCGCTTATACCTACTAACGCTAAGACTGGATGGAGTAGCTGGTTGGTTGATTCAAATGCGAGGCATAGTTTATTCGGCGTCGGTTCAAAGAACTTAGTAGGATACGTTGTTTAGGTCACGCCTTATATATGGCGAACATTCATATACCGCATCGTGCATTATTTTGGATTCCTTCCACGGAAAGCAATAAACAATGCGAACGTCAATAGATGACTTGGCAAAGTGGAATGAGAAAATGTACAAGGAATTTAGGCTGTCGAATGTCCAAGTGATTCGGCTATTCGCAAAAGCTACGAACTGAAACTATCCGAGGAACAGTGAACCACGACGAATAACGACGCAACCTAGTAGTGGAATTAACTCAAGCGGTCGATGAATTCGGCAGCTGATAACCCGGGGGACCCAGTTCCTGCGTTCATCAAAAACATTGGATCTCTCAAGCGTCGCTGAGTCTAATTGAGCAAAGACATAAGCTGCCTAACTGCAAGGAAATGAATAAGATGCGTCGGCAGTTGCAGCGTCAGTTGACGATAAGCCTTAGGAATGACCGCGAAAGCTGGTGGGTTAAGGTAGCCGAAGAGATGGAAGTGGCATCCGCTTCAGGTAACAGTCAGACTGTTTAAGCTTAAACGCGACAGCGGTGGGCGGCGAACTCCGGTTAGTGAAGTCGTGTGCGATGGGATTGGAGAGCTCATTCATGGCAGACAGGAAAGACTGGACCGTTGGGCAGAGCATTTCAAGGATCAGTTTAGCTGGCCATACGCTATCGTATCTAGTCCGACGACTGGAGCTGTGAATCCCTGGGAGGTGTCACTTGATCCCCCAACGGAAGTGGAAGTGCATTCGAATATTCGGGTTCTGAAGAGGGAAAAAGCTGCCGGTCCCGACGACCTTCCCCCAGTTCTTTTCAAATTAGGTGGAGAATCGTTGGTGAAATCACTTACCTCTTTGCTTCGTGATATTTGAAACGAGGAGCTTATCCCGCTATCGTGGGGTGAGTCACTGATTATACCCATCTTCAAGAAGAGTACACGGAGTGACTGCAACAATCATCGTGGAATTAGTTTAGTTCCGATAGTTGCTAAGGTGTTAGCTTCGATAATGCTGCACCGTTTGACACCGATTCGCGAGAGTAATACCCGCGAACAACAGGCCGGATTTCGGCCAGGTCGAGGCTGCATCGACCAGATATTCACTCTTCGACAGATACTCGAAACGCGCCACACGCACCGGCGCCCTACGATCGTAGTCTTCCTCGACTTGAAAGATGCTTTCGATTCCGTGGGTCGATCAGCACTACTCAGTGCTCTCCACCGGAAGGGTATGTCGACGAAGTTTGTGAACCTGTTGCGAGCATTGTACTCGCATACCTATGGTCGCGTTAGGGTATACGGTGAACTGTCACATTCATTCGAAACGACTAGTGGCGTTCGGCAAGGGTGTCCGATCTCTCCATTCTTGTTCAACTTCGTCATGGACGAGGTGATGGAAGATGCTTTAGGAGGTCTCTGGGATGTAGGAGTCGAACTGGGAAGTGGAGGGAAGCTATTCGACCTAGATTACGCAGGGGACGTCGTGTGCCTGTTCGAGTCTGCGGACCATGCACAACGAGCACTAGAGAAACTGTCGAAATCGGTTGCTCGGTTTGGCATGTGCTTTGCACCTTTAAAGTGCAAAGTACTGTTACAGGACTGGACGATAGTAGTGCCAAACTTGATACTGGATGGAGAGGAAATAACAGTGGTGGACCGTTTCACCTACCTTGGTATCTGCGTGTCTAACGATGGTAGCCCGGCAGTGGAGGTAAATACGCGTATATCAAAGGCTCTTGCAGCTTACGCTGGATTGAAGCACTTGTGGCGTCGGTCTGATATTTCACTGAAGTTGAAAGGTCGTGTGTACTCCGCTGCAGTGCGTTCAGTTCTGTTGTACGGTTGCGAGACGTGGAGTATGCGTGTGGGCAATGTTCGTCGGTTGGAGGTTTTCGACAACCGATGTTTACGTAGTACGTCTAGGATTGGATGGAGTGACCGGGTGAGTAATATTGAGGTTAGGAATCTGATATTGGGTGCCACTTCTGAGAACAGCTTGTTTCAGCGTATGAAACTTAGTAGACTGTGTTGCGTATGACGAACACTCGTCTACCATATCGTGCCTTATTTTGTGTTCCTCCTAAGGAATGGAAGAAGCCATGTGGAGGCCAACAGATGACGTGGCAACGTGGAATGAGAAAATGTACAGCGAAATTAGGTAAAGCAGGTGTCTCACGCCTTCGTGGTTGGGGTCCGAAAGACTCGTCAACTGGCTGACTGGAGACACTTACGGATATGGCAGTGGACCGTGAACAGTGGCGATCGTGCTGTCATTTTCTATCGAATCAGAATGATTCAAAGCATGTGCGTTTGTGCAGTTAGACTGTGTTTCGTGTGTTGGCAGCAGCAGCATCTTATCTTTTCCCATCTGTGTAGGTCCACTCCCTGTTCCCGTTGGATATTCACTCTTTTTATAGAAACGTGTGACTCTGATGAAAGGCAGCGGTCAGTGAGGCTCGTCTTGCTGTTTAACGCCGAACGTTTTTAATGAATTTGATTGCTCAATCTCTCGCACCAATATCATATGCTTGGTTATTTTTCGTGTTCTCTAAGAACTCTACTCTTTTTCACCACTGGCCAACATGTATATCTAACTAGCGACCGATCGTCATGATTCGCTGTAATGTACACTGTCGCACCTGCCATTCAAAATGTAACACCCTTATAGATACTCATGGTTCGCATGAAGCTACCGAATCCTGAGATTATTCATGGCCCTGGTGGGCGAATCAGTTTACAAGCTTGCCCAAATCACTGCCAAATCCCTAAGACATCCAACCATTCTAAACTCGTTTATATCTATCCAGTTCTGCAGTGATCTCCTGGACTGGGATGATTAGCTTACTACTCAGGACGACACTGGGATATAAGTATCAATGCCACCGCCACAAATCAAATTAAACCGTGCAGTTCTCTTTAATCTTTGTCGTAATTATGTATACTTTACTACAAACTTCATACACAACGCTGATAGTCCCCCGTATCCACTTCCTGTTAAATACTACTCGTTGAGTACACCCCTGACTCGACTACCAATCAGGGCAGAATTCTTCACAGTTGATCACTTCATCCTGGGGAACAAACTCTGGTTCCATTCCGTTGTGCCCAAATTTAGCCCAGTTCACAGCCCAGCTGGCAAAGTTACTGGATGCCCCGTTCTTAATTAACCTAACACGAGCTAACATTGGCCTAGACGAGGCCAAAAACATGACCGAGTCCTTGCTGAGCTCATCATCTGCGATTCGGCCTCACCTATCACTTACTTTCTCGCCCGTCCCCGCTAATGCACTCTTTGACCTTCCTTGTAGTGATGTACCCTCTCCACCAGTGTCTTAGGCAACTAACATTTGAGCTTCTCCAAATGTGAGCTAACGAAAATGTCAACGTATTTCTTGACGGATCCATGCTCTCATCGCATTCCGTGATTTTAAACACTTTCAGCCTGTGCACTCCTCGCTCCTCATGTTGTCATATCCTCCTTACCGTCTTGGCAGGGCTAAATAGGTCGTTATTCTTAGCCGTAAAACCTCAATTACTCTAAAACTGCTACCATAGCTTAATTCTAGTAACAATATTTTACGGATTCGATGCACTATGTTGCAGGTGTGTTGTCGCGATCAAATAATCACCAAAACCCCAGCTGCCAACCGAGCCAGACTACTTCTCTCTTTTGCGTTTCAGATCTCGCACCTGGAGTAGACGCGCTGTTACCGGCTCCGTCCTCTTAAGGAAGATTTCAAATCTGCTATTCTATCCTTCCCGCTAGGAACCTGTTAGCTAGGACTAGCGATGGAGTTCTGGCCCAGTCATCCGAAACTACGCCGATTGTCGCATTGGATATCTTAACTCGCATTTTTGCTGTTGGGTAAAACTGCGAACGCTACTGCATCCTAAAGGCTTGCGCACCTCATTCCCCAGCCGTCTTGCTGACTGAGATCAAAAAAGGCGACAACAAAAATGACAGCACAGAAGACGTTCTTGATCAATGTAGTCGGGGAAGGTTTTTATACAAAATTTACATTATCCGACGCACTTCCTAGCAGAACTTACCGCCATCCGCATGTAAATACAATCACTATTCTTGGGAGTTTCATATCCGAAGATTCAAAAACTTCCTTCAGCTAGTTTGAGACAATCTTGACAGTCTTCCTCCACCTTCAGCATTTTTTGGCCGTTTGTTGCTGTCAAATACGTGTCTTCCCCAACTTTGCCTGACGTTCCCTTTGGATTTACCACTTCATCCAGTTGCCCTAATGCCACTGATTGTCATCTCGGCTCAGCGTTTCCGTCCATTACGTAACGCTCTTGGCGTTTGAGGACGTCGGCCATATCTGGACATCCGCCGTTGAGCTCCACCCATGGTTGCGCCAGCGATGCGCATATTTGTTGCACTTGAACACGGTATGACTCGCAGTCCTCTACTCGCATACAGCCCCAGGAAACTCCTTTTGGTGTTGAAAAATTAGTTTCCTATTTTTGCTTTCCACTGGTATACTTGTACTTCCCCATTGCTTTGTGGCATCTCATTTCGCTTTCCAGTAAGACACTGCAATAAATCAGTGTTGTTTCCACCGCTTATTCATTTAGATTTCTATTATCTGCATTTCCTTTGCATCATCCTTGTAAAAAATTCGATCTTGCATTGTGCATGCCTCGCAGATCTAGAAATATACATTATTATTATTGTCATCATGAGAAAGTGACAATGGTATATACCCATGTTGCCCTCCATGATCAGCAAACTACGCTTTATGGAGACAAAGAAAGTCCACGCTGATGTTTGCACATTTTCACTTTATGCCAGCTTTTCTTCCCCATTAAAATGGTCGTCTTTTCCCCAATGGATTCGCGTCACACGCTCCGGCGAACATCACTGGTTACATTTACTGCCGCTGTTGTTTGACAAACTGTCGTTCATGGAAATCTCGTCGTCTGCGTAATAAACTTCCTCGTTTTCCACCCTACGCCTCATCTTTATGTTCTCCAAAGCCGTCTCCTGACTTTTTAGGCCGATTGTGGCCTAACTCTTCATCGCACTCTGGCATTGAGCGCTCTTGGCACCTCCTTGATTAGATTGTAAATTTATCGCCCAATTACTATTTTTACTCAGATGCACTTCGTTATTCCGGTTCGTCCTTGACTTTTGCTAATTTACTCCTAATTCATTTTAGTGCAAAGGACTGACATCGGCGTCTGTAGAAATTGCAGTTTACGATGAGGTGCACCTTTCTCAAAAACTTACCCCTCAATCCATTTGCCACCGTTTTCTCTTTGCATTGCTTCTTTTGCAGCTTTTGTCCCATACCTTACTTAATGTTTCTTCGCATGGCAGCTATCTTCCACTTATTCTGTGCACGTAGAGATTTCATCATGCAGTGCAGCAAGCATCTTGTTACTCGAAAAATTTACAACTTACTATATATCAATATTAAATAAATGAAACGGATAAAAATGATGTAAATCTGAATGGCCTTGGATTGTTTTCTCGGCCACATGAACCATGGTATGCCAACTGCAGCAATAGACATCGATTATCCAGTTCATCTGCTGTGTATCATGAGGGTGGTCTTCGCCATATGGTTGCCGCTGTTTTTCGCGAAGTTAGCCGAAGTGTATTGTATTGAGCTGAAATTTAAGTCCCGTTAGAAGACGACCCTACGGCTACAAGAATTCGAAGCAACTTAGGCTATTCACGACTGCGGTGTGGTAGGGACAGGTGGTGAGGTGAAAGTACTACCTTTGAAAGAATTCTGGCCAGAATATAAGTACCAGGGGGGTCGAAGCCCACTCAGATAGCGGGATTAAAGAATGGAACCTTACATGCACCTCCGATTACTTTTATTCGTGTTCTTCAAAACGTTAAATTATTGTTGTCCACTCGACTACCAGGTACTGCTGTCGCTGTATTCCTCAGTCAGTGGCATCCATGGGTTTCCTTTCTTTCTTTTAGAAACATCCACCAATCCAGCCTCGGATACATTCCATGGCGCCTCCTCTTAGTAAGTCACGGTCAATGCTTTACTTCGATACACAGCTTTTACAAGATCTCACAAAGGTATGCCACTTGTCTGCCGGTTTCACTCCGCCTAAACAGAACAGGGCTTCAGGGAGGCCGGGGTGACGGCCAGACACCTCTTGGCTATGAAAGATTGCAAAAATTATCCTTCTTAAGTCTTACAAGCAAGAAGATGTCGGGTGGTCGTAAAATCGATTTATATCCCGTGTGCCACCTTTGTCTGGGGCAGGGTGTAGAAACACGTTGCTCCAGTTTATTGATACTTTCAGTCGTGTACGGTCTCCGAGGCTGGACAAAATATTCCGAGCAAAGGAGAGCAAAACAGCTGTTAGAGAATCATGGATTTTATTGCTCCCACTACACTACGAGTCTGGCGTTAAGGAATGCCGTGATTTCTTGCGTGCTTTCTCAGTCTACACACTAGGTTTGAAGCCTGCATCCATTGATACTCCAATGCCTTGTGACTTTGCGCCCGGGTAAATTCATGTTGCTGGAGTGCAACTCGACCCATGATCCGCCTTCGGCACCCATGCAATTACTACTGGGGTCCGTTTCATTCACCATTGTATACCTATACCCTTTTCACCCAGGAAAGCCTTGCTATCCTCTGTTCCTAATATTTTGACCCTGGTAGCAAACATAAGTCACTAACTTTCTACCCCGTCCGTTATCCTGTAGGTAGCAGTACTAGTCCTCAGCCAGGCATTGCATTATGCGGTGATTATATTTCATACAAGAATAACTCGACCTTTCTCCCCAACGGTTTACCAATGAAACTGTGCTCTCTGACTTTTCACATTACTGGTTCGCTCAAGGTCCCTCGCCACTCCCCCCAACGAAGCTGTGGCCCACGGGATCGGAGGCTTTCTGGGGAGTGAAGTGTCAGACATTTTCTTGCTCATACCAACATTGTCTGCCTGTTACTACGTCCAGGTAACGAACCAGGTTGGCAAAGCTTGAAAGTTTGTCCCAGAAAGGATGCCTATGGACTTTTATTGGCCTATAAAAATCTGGGTGTGTGACTATTCTTCAGCAAGGAATTCATTCAAAGGTTTTGGGGGGAATGGGCCACAGATTCACCGATCCACTTTACCATATTCATCTTTGTCCTCACCTTTATTTACAGGACGCCTTCCGTCATCAGCCGGCTTGTTGGGACGCTGGGTGAGAATTTTCGTCGCAGCCTCAGCCAGTGCATTCAGTATCGCTTGGCGGGACCTTTTAGGCTCTGACCCTATGGATTTGTTTCAGATTGTTCTTATCCTGGGCCCCTTTGTCACCTCTACTGCAGGGATGGCGTCACATAAATTTTGCCACTGTGGCTTTCCGTCCCACCTGATTTCGCTTTGGAAAGCCTATGACAGGCAGTCAACATGCTTCTATAAACTGGTTAATCAAATTGGCCGTTTGTTTGGCTTACCCATGGACTTCCGGAAAACTACCTTCAATTTTACGTCACTGTAATTCACTTTTGAGTTCCTTTTATTGGTCGGAATAATAAATTTCTCATAGACGTTTCCTTATTGTGGATGGACGAGTTACATCCTGCTGCATATCCGGTGCCTCAAGCGATTTCTGCACACAGGTGTTTTGGTATCTTACGAAAGCCTTATTTAGTAAGATGTTTTCCACCATGCCGCGGCTCATTTCCTTAATTCTTTCAGGACGGTAAAGCTGGGCTTTTTATTAACAATGATTTGCTCTTAGCGGACCTCCACTACCTTCGACTTCCCGCTGGGTCTGAGGGCCTTAGCTTGCCAGCCTGCTATTGGCTATCTCCGGAAAGTCCCTGTTCTAATTATCTGAAGCTGCCACTTCAAGAAATGGCAGTTGCACATCAACTAAGTTAAGTTTTCTCCTGCCTATCTGCTTATCACCCTTGAGGTTCTTTTTGGTGTTCGGCATTCTCATGGTCGTCAAGTGGGGTACTTGTGATGCGTGTCTGGAATTCCATTGAGTTGCTCAGATATGCTCAGGCAGCCCTGTTTCTAGCGCGTACTTCGTCAGTCAATTCTTGAAGGTAGTTTTCGGTGCTGTCTCGTGGGTCCAAACAATCTCCAGAATTTTAAAGCTCATCGTCTTTAAGGAATTTTTACGGAAGTCCCTATTACTGTCGTGAAAAAGTTGAACATCTCCATGCCGTATCCACCCTCCGTCGGGGACTTTGTTGCTCACAAACTGTATGGATTACGGCGCGTTAAGCCGATGCCTTCCAGCCCCCGGATGTGTATGTCGCCTAGCCTATGACTTTTGGGTACGTCTTCGAACCGTAGAAAGACTTGAAGATCCGAGGCACTCGCCAGTACATGAAACTTAAGGCATATTGATTACCCTTCCATCGCATTCCAGAAACAAAGGAACGTCAATTAGGTCTTGCGGATGAAGCTAATGAAGAGAATCCCAGGGACCTAGGTGAAAGCACCCCGAATATTCAGCCTAAAATACGGCGACAAGTCAGCCTCCCTGACAAAAAAAGTGGTGAGCGCAGACCTTCTGGATGACAAAAGCCATCGAAGCCGACATTCAGGGGATGAATTTGCGGTGGCTGCTTGCAACAAGAGCATTGCAACCACGGTTCACCGCACCCTATGTACCAGTCATAGCAGAATAAACATAGTAACCAAGCGGGTATCGCCCCGGAGGACCAGGTCGCGGCAAGGAGAATTAAAAATTAGGAAACGAAAGCATTTTGACAACGCTCTATGCCAGCGTACGTGCTAGTGGAAACAACATTCATCTGCTTGTTGCGATTGCTGCTTAGCGTGGTGTCCGTGTATTCGCCACTTTTGAAACGCAGCTGACAAAAGCGGTCCATGTTTCGGGAAGGGCGAGGCAGAGCAACATCTATGACATGCGCCGAAAAAACGGATGTCAAGAGGCAGAGTGGCCATGATCATCTAAATGGGTTCACCCCTGCCGAATCCCAAGTCAAAGTATGCACATTTAAATCCAGGTATGTTCAATCAGGCTTCTAACTTCGCCTAGGCGGGTCACTGTGTCTTGAGTGCATACGATAGGATGAAGATGCGTTGTTGTTAAATTCTTTGATAAGTCTAGTTAAGGCGCTAGCAAGAACCTCCAGTGGGTCTTCGGGACATGCAACTTCATTGGTGCGGAACAAAGCTTCCCCATACGGTTTCACTTGAATGCTTTATATAAAGGTATCGAAGGGGCTGTATGTACAGATCTGGTCATTAACTGCCACTAATGGACCTGGAAACTGCGAGCTTAACCCCAGCGTCTTCCTTTATCAGGCAGGAATGACCACTGAACACTGGAAATCACTGTACTTTCTCCAACCCAAGGTAGCCCAAAAATCGGTAGAGTTTGAATACGAGGTAAACTCCAAGTCAAAGCACTTAATTTAACCTAGGGTGGGGCTGAGATGCAGAAAATTAGAGTGAGCACGGAATCTCTAAAATTCGTACATAATGAATTCGCGTCTTTTAATTGTAGGAATCGCAAAGTAAAGTTTTCCTGGGGAACGGCAGTCATGGCAAGGATGATTAGGCAGCTGGAAGGTATGCAAATCGGATACGGCATATGTAGCCCAAGAACAACGCAGCCAAGCAAATTCTAGGTGAAAACGCAGGTATGAAAATAAGCTGACACGATGTGCCATGTTGTAACCCAAAACCATTTCACTTTTGTGCAGTCAAAAGGCTCACCCGTGGGTGCTGTTGCTCCTTTAAATGTTGGAGGCCAGGATAGGGCGAGTTATCAGAAAAACAGGCTCACTGGCCAGATAATTCGGTGGTGTCAACGGGGTGACCCATGGAATTTCGCTCTGGGTCCCTCGCCACAGGCGATTGGAGATCTGCCGATATTGGAAAAAATATACTTAGACTACTGGAAGGGTTAAAAAAACAATTCTCTCAGACCAAATCTTACCCGGCCATTATCCAGCAACCAGCAGCATTATCGTATTCAAGCTATTCCGGGGTGCCATAGAAGAAGGCGAAATGCGAAACGAGTAGGGGGGTGCAGCTATAGTAGCCATACGCACAGAGTAGGGGGATCGAAGAGCGTGATGGAAACCTTCAGGCCCGTTAACCTCACCAGCAATCTTTGCATGGATAAGTGGAAGTTAATTTGGGCCAGCTCCTGCTGATATCTAACAAGGCTCTCAGAGAGTATCCAACTCAACAAGGCATGTGTCTCTTGAACGAACTCACCGAAATATCAAACGAAGATGCAAAGGCTGAAGTGTTCTATTTTGAATTCGCACGGCGGTTGATTCAGTGGTTAATCGTCTACTTTTAATTAATTTAGAATCATTTGGTATCCAAAATCAGGTGCAGCCGTGGGTGAAGGCCTTTATTACCTGGGGATGTTTTATGGCGGAAAAAAGATAGGTGCTATCGCAAGTTAAGTGTCACGAGTTGGTGTTAAGGCCACTGTTATTTTTATTCCTCTCTAACGATATAGCCTTGGCCCTTAAAGCGCATAGCTTCCTCTCTAACGAAGCCGGAGTGGCAGGGTCTATGGACAATGGAGATCTCAGCAGCGCTTTAGTAGTTATACCAGATTACAAAGACAAAAGAGAATTCCCACGAATGGCGAGCGAAATTTATTTGTGTCACACGATTAGGGGCTGGCAACCGTGAACGCGATAAACAGAGTGAAGGGCTTAGGAAAAACAATAAGCCGGGTTTTATATGGACGGATCAAAGTGCCGCTTTTTGAGTATAATCAGCCTTTTATTGTCGCAGCACGGAGGATTTCATACCCCTGTACAAGACCATGGCAGGACCTCACCTGGAATGCAATTTGTAAGCTTGGTTTCCTCGATCAAAATGTCACCGCTTGTCCTGAACAGAATGAAGAATTAGGCACGGCAATGGTTCAGGGGCAGAGTGGAAAATCAAGAGAACCTGACTCACTGACTCCTCTTGTTGGATAGAAGGAGACAGAAATGAATTAATGGGAACGTTTCAAGTAGTAAAGGGATAGCCATCTCGCAGTCCACTCGGCTTTTTCAGCCAGAAGTAGACCCACACACGCGCAGCCATAAGAGGAAGCTCACAAAGACACGACTTATATACGTGGTTAGAACGACTGCCTGGAGACATGGAAACCACGCAGAGTGGTTTTGTTCAGGGAGAAGTTACGTCGAAGTTGGGATGCAGTGTGTCCCCATGTTTGACAAAGGGCGGGGAGTGTCGGTGAAATTTAGTCAATACTTGTTGACCAGAGAACGACTACAGACCTCAGTATGTCAAGCAGTCAGGAACGTATGAACTACTACAGTATTGCATTACATAGATGTTTGCGTGCAGAAATGTCAAACTTCAGTTAAAAACGGTGGGGACAAAATGTAGGAAAAAATTGCAATCATCACCCTGTAAAAATGGCGTTCTGTTTTCTGCTTCTTTTAGCGAAACTCACTGAATTAAACCTGGAAACGGGCTGATGCCGAAAGAATTCTGGGTACCAAGATGGCGCGGGCAAAACTGACTGTGTGAAAATTGAGCTGAAGTGAAACCACGTCTGACTTCATTTGCGGTGCTAATTAGCTTAAATTGCGTGTCCTTGAAAGTTGTTTAAACCGTTCACCTGCCAGACGAGTGCTGTTCGGGAATCCTGCTGCGGATTTTTTTCTGTGAAAATATGCTTGTTGAGATCTGAGCTACCGTTCTTTTTACTTAAAGGTAACAACTCGGTGGTATATTCCTATGGGAAATCGAGTTTTTGTGCTTTGCGTGTTTTATGGTGCTGTCATTTGCAACTATTCATTTACACTAAAGGGTTCTCTGAATAATGTAAATCAGTGGCTGGCCATTGTTCACAGTAGTTCTTATGTAAAAGTTTCTGATATTTGAAGTTCCTAGAAGTCCGATTCTTTTGGATGTTACTCTTCATCTATTTGGAACGTTGAGCTTGTTGATACTATTTTTGTTTTGGTAGTTGTTTATCATGAGTAACTTACTATGTCCGCAGAATCGGTGCTGAAGTAGATCGCTTGACAGTGTCCGCATTGAATGCCTTCATAAATAACCCAATCGCTCTGCTTTTCCATCTGAGATAAATGCGTTTTCTGATTTTCACTGACTTCATCCTGTTTGCACTCAAACCATTAGGTTGCTAATTAGTACTTGCTGCAGTCTGAAATTAATTTCTAACTCACTTTATAACTTTTATGACTTCGGGGCTTCTGTTGGTGATTGTTTTACAATGAAATTTAGTTAACCGTCTTAAATCTTTTAAAATTCCCACCAAGTACATTGAGTGGTTCGTACTCATTCCATTACATTCTAATATGTTAGGAGGAATTTTCCCTAGATGAAAATACGGGTGGTAAGGATTTACATGCATAACCCGAATAAAGACGAATTTATTAGTTGTTCTGTAGTCTAGGGTTTGCAGTGCTCAAGAGCTCTTACGGGAGCAGTCGCGGTCTGTCTTCACGATCCCCTACTCTGCGCTCAAAAGCGATTTTTGGTTTTCCTTCAAGTACCCTGGCTCATCCTCTGTCCCTAGACCACAGAACAATCAGCACACCACATTTATCTATAATCAGGTTATCCGTGTACTCCCACAAATCCCTTCCCCACCCATGCTTTTAATCGTTTTAACCCAGTGTGTGGATGACTGTTGGCGATAGCATTCCGAGCATTACTCCATTTATGGGGTTTCGCCGACAGATCGGCAAGACTTGCTGCGCGTTTATAAAAGTACTTACGCTTTTCTTTTGCGCGAAGCCAACAGGGCGATGGGCATCCCTGGGCACATTAGTACGTGTTCTTAGCGTGACCTTTCTTTGAGTTCCAAATTTTTTGTCGAGCTTTGCCAATTAAACTGCTTGGCGTTTAATTATCGCAGTGGCGTTGGTTCAGGTTTTTTTTTGCGTGTCTGACGCATAACCGAGGGGTGCGTTCCGCAGCCGTTCGTATTCGGCAAGATTGAGGGCTAGCAACTATAACCTTAAAGCTTGAGGTGGTGATATACTACAAGGTCACAATAATTGTTTGGGTGGTGTTTGCTGTGGCACTTCGTGACTATCACATGCGTTCATCAGGTGAATGATTTGAAGCTAGTTCATTAGAGCTTTGATAGTAGACTTTAAATTAAAATGGCAAATGGAGTTTCACTTTCGTACAGTTTTCTGTCTAACTGCTCGCAAACGTGGCCCAGAATATTTCCGGATTTTCAACTGTTCGTAATGAAGGGCCAAATGCAGTGATGGTCGACGACATGTAGCTGTGTTAAGTGTATCATCCATCTAGTTGTTTGTTACCGGCAGTTTTTGGATGTGGCAGGACGGTGATGGCAGACGGCAATACCATAACTAAGGCGCGACTGTCAGGTCGAAGTGGTGAGCGGCCCACCATATCAAATATCAAGTTTTAACTGCAGATATAGTAGCTGTTTCGGTAGTGGACGACGATTTGCTGCTATCCAGTTGGTTGCAACTGCTAACCTTTGGGATCTTACGTGGCTCCCCGCCACTCCATATTTCAAGGTCAGTTGTCGGTTCTCAGTTTCGTGGGCTTAGGTGGCCTTGGCAAATGCCCCTTACACAACAGTTTTGCTGTGTATGAATTACAAAGTCAGTTTGTCATAATTGAACTTGGTTTTCTGCTGCGACTGACTTATGGGAGTTTCTTTGGGAGTAATGTTCGCTGCGATACTTGTGTTAACATGATTCGGTTTGGTATTGTTTCCATTTTCGCCAGAGAATTGTCATTTTTCCTCGGCTGAAGTGCTGCGAACTAGAGTATACTAGTCGTACTCATTGGGTTAGCAAGTTGGAGTGCGATATCTACAGCAGCTGATAACAAAAAAGGCTCTCTCGTTTCGGTGTATTCTCAAATAGTGCTGCTTGAGGTTCAAAACCTCATAAAATAAAATTCGCATCCACTTATTTCTATGGAAAATTCGCTGTATTCATATTTTTCCCGGTTTCTCCTGGTAGGGAAACCTTGACAAGTGAATTGGCTTGCGTAGTTTCAGTTAGACTGCCTTCCTAAGGTTCCTGGGGCTCTCGGGAGCAACTACTGCAAACAAAAGTAAGCAGCTTTTTTAGATTTTAAGTTTTTCTTCTGTATGGTTGTCTCACTCGCAACTGGTCCTTCGCCATTTCTCGTTTTTTTTTCAGTTGATGGTGCTGCGAAGTAGCAGTTTGAGTCAGTGTGTTGGTTCAAGGTCAATGGTCGCAAAAACCGAACCTGAGACTGCTGGTTTTCTTTCCAGGGTTTTCGAGTTCTTTTCAATTTTTAATTGCATATTGGTGGCATGACTTTAATAAAAATGGCATGCGCACCCTCTTACAGGGTCCATTGCACTAATCAGAGAACCGAGAGTCCTAAACATGATATTTGAAGTGGGATTGAAACACATGAATAAAGTAGGACAGACTATTCAAAGCACCCCGGACCACCGTCAACACTCAGATCATAATCTCACTGTGGATATATTTGAGGAGTAGGCTGACACCATCAGTTAAAGACAAAGGAACGTGAAACCCCTAGTTAGAGAACTGATCTGAGTAGCTCGAGTCAGTGTCGAAACAAGAAACGAGGTCATACTCTAAGATAGTTGGAGACTTTGGATGATATTTCTGTGCTCATTGACATTTTGGATTTTTATGATATGCATAAAGCACGATTGTAGCAATAAGGATTTGTCCTATAGCCACTAAAGTCCACTACACGCAATAGGGTGAAAAGGAAAAAAACTGACAACCATGGCCCTAAAACTACTAGTGACACGTAAGCAGGTTTGGCAACTATCTAGACGACAGCAAATTGCCACCTAACCTGAGTGTCCAATGGATCTGACATTTGAACTCCGAGGCTTTTTGGTGGTGACGGGCGCTTAATCCACTTGATCGCCACTGGCATTTGGCCTCTGTTCATTCATGTGACTTCCTGCTCATCATTGGTTATTTTTACTGGTAACTGGAAAACCGCTGTTTTTCGACTTCTTACCACGCCTGATTTTTTAAGACTCCTTGCTGTTCTACGCCGCCTTCAATTTCGAGGTCATGGTTGTCATTCTTCACTTAGAGCGCATTAAGTCCTAGGTTTGGCCCCTGCCTCTTCCGCGGAATTCTTGCTACTTTTATGAAATGATTAATATCACGACTTTAGTTTACTTCCCCCAATTACATCGTGCTATTGATCGACAACCGAAAGTGGAGCACATCAATGGGGAGTTACTAGCTGAGAAAAGCCTAATTAAAAAATGAACCTTAGGGCCCTGAACAGTTTCGTGATCGGGTTTGGTGTTTTTCTATATCTATTTTAAATGCACGAAGGAGAACCTGGCAAATAGTTCCGGTCACGTCGGGCTTCCCTACTCTTGGTTCATTTCTATTTGGAGCACTGAACTTTGACGTTGCAACTGAAAAAGCACACCCGTGCAAAGTTGATGGCTATGAAAATCTAATAACTTATCCTTGTTCCAGTGAAGCACGAGTGATGTAAGACAATCTTCGAAATTTTGCTGTTCTGCTAGGTTAATCAATTTATTTTCGACTTTGTATGTCCACCCTTAGAATCACGTTGGCTGCATCTTAGGGGTGAAAAATCAGTGAGCCAAAGTACCAGATCTGTGGCTTGCCTCCGGGTTCCGATCAGCCACCACATTTTAATCTAATCGAATTTTTTGATCACATCGAGACACTAAAGGATATGGTAATGAACCGTGAACAGTAACGGTCATGCCATGTATTGATTCCGAATGATTGAAGAAGTACTTTTGTGCAGCTAGACTGTTCTGTATGCTGGCTACTACAGCACTGTTATCATTTCCCGCCAATGTAGGTCCACTCTCTGTTCCCCTTGGACATTCACTCTCATAGAAGCGTGTAACTCTGGAGAAAAGGCAGCTGTCGGTGAGGATTACCCTGCTGTTCAACACTGAACGATAGTGTTTATTTTCCGGAATCGGCTGTGCACTTTCTCTTTTTGCATGTTGGTGCGACCACGGAGATGCAACCGAAAACAAGCATGGACTAAACCATAGATGTGGACTAGAATGATCCACGCCACTGGTGACTGATAGCAATGTGATCACTCTGAGTCTAGCGCTGTGAAGGCGAATGCCGGGACCAGGTTAACTGATATTGTCTTTGGTGGCAAAACTTGTATTTACCAAAATCATTCTATGATGAAAATAAACTTGGATAAGTCGATCACTGCTGTCGGCGCAATCGGGTGGGACGGAAACTGGGCCACAGACCTCCCGTGCTGTCTCCACCAAGTCATCAAGTTGGGCGTTAAGATCATCAGCAACGACAACAATGTAATCGGGATAGGTCCCGATTGAATTCCTCTTTGACCGCAAGTGAGTTGCAGTCCGTGGACGCCTACACGAATGACGAACAGATCGATTGCTATTGATACGTACAAAACCGTCCAACCGAACTGCACATGAACGGATCTTGACTGGAATCCATTTTAACACTGCACGCTCCGCTCGCATGCTCAGAGCAATCCCAACTCCAGGTTGACCACGAGCGCTCGAAACTGGACCACCTGACACAAACGATGAAGCGAGATAATGAGGTTGTACATTGACTACAAAGAAAAAGACTAATATTGTATGCTCGTTCCGGAGACAGCATGAATCTGTTGTAAAAATTCGAACAGCGCTACTTGGGGCAGTTTGTCGCTCTATCTGGTTGATGCTGCCATCAGGTAAACCTATCGAGTCGCAATTATTTCTAACATCTTGTGTGATGTCTTTATCGGAAGACCAGAAATTAGTCAGGTTTCTCATGGAGAGGATGTTGGAGGTACTTGGATGAGTGGTGCTTCTCTGCTGCCCACATCGCGGGAGTTTTTCCTAATCTGAGCCTTTAAAGCATAACTCTGGTCCACGAGACAGTGGAACGTTGAACGCCCATGGTGTCTCTGAGCGGGCGCATCAATACCCACCCTGCTCAAAGCACCGGCCGGGGCAGTCCTGATTATCCTACGCGACGACTGATGCAGAGCCGAATTTGCAGGATTTGTAAACGAATACTCCTAAGGAGTCCGGCCGCTAAGTGGGAAAACCAGTAGGGTTCACAGTCAAAGCCTTTGGTCCTATCAAGAACCTTTCCGCAAGGAAGCAGCCACTGGCTGCATGGAAGCTCAGCTGCTGAGACCAGTTATTTTCCCAATCGAGTTGCCAGCTCAGATAAACTCCCAGACGGGAAGATCAGGGGGCTACTTCGTCAGTTCTCTACCGATTGAGTTTGCAGACGATGGAATCTTTGGTTTGACTGTTTAGGCTTATGCGCGACACCGGCGGGCGTCGAACTTGGGTTAGTAAGGTCGTATGCGATAGAAATGGAGAGCTCATCCATGGTAGACAACAAAGGTCGTTGGGCTGAGCACTACAAAGATCAGTTTAACTGATCATATGCTAACGTATTTAAGCCGATGTTTGTAGCTGGGAATCCTTGGGAGGTGTCTGTCGACGCCCCAAAGGAACTGGAAGTGCAGTCGAATATTCGACTTCTGAAGAGGGGAAAGCAGCCGGTCCTGACGATCTTACCTCAGTTCTTTTCAATCTGGGCGGAGAAGCTCTAATGAAATCCCTTACCTCCTTGTTTTTTGATATTTGGAACAAGGAGCATATTCCATTGCCATGGGGTGAATCACTGACTATACCCATTTTCAAGAAAAACACACGGAATAACTGTAGCAATCATCGTGGCATTAGTTTATTTCCGATAGTTACTAAGGTGTTAGCTTCGATAATGCTGCGTCCTTTGACACCGATTCGCGAGAGTGATCGGGTGAGAAATGCTGGGATGAGGAATCTAATACCAGTTGCCGGCTCTCAGAACACCTTGTTTCAACGTATGAAACAAGTATTAGACTACGCTAGTTGGGTCACGTGTTGCGTATGACACACGAACACTCGTCTACCATATCGTACCCTATTTTGCGTTCCTCCCACGAAGTGGAAGAAGCCATGTGGAAGTCAACAGATGACGTGGCAACGTAGAATGAGGAAATGTACAACGAACTTCGGTAAAATAGGTGTCTCACGTCTCCGTGGTTGGGGTCCGAAAGACCTTTCAACTAGCTGATAGGAGATACTGAAAGATATGTCAATGAACCGCTAACAGTGGCGGTTGTTTGTCATTTTGTGTCGAATCAGAATGATTGAAAGAGTGCCTTTGTACGGTTAGACTGTTTCGTGTGTTGGCTGCATCAGCGTTTTATCTTTTCCCGCCTGTCAATGTCCATTCTTTGTTCTTCTTGGATATATATATGTTGTTAATTAGCCAAGATGGACAATATCCTTGACATTTGGTGAAAGAGCATGACAACTAGTCAATCAGGAAGGAGCTTTGTCCGGGGAAAATACTTGGCCTACCAATCACAATAAAATGAGAAACAACTTGGAAAATAAACGTTTTTATCAAAAATAAACGTGCATAGCAATTTCAGTTCCTTCAAATTGTGGTGGTTTGGCTGTCTCCACAACACCCTCCTCCTTTGATTGGTCACTGATAGTAATGAGACCTTGTATCCGACTGCAATCGTCTCAGGGGTCATCTGGAACGATGCTACCGGTGAGGTGTTAGCAAGCTTGTTTTCCGTATCTGGAGGTCAGCAACTCTCCATTGGAATGTTGAGTGTGTCTAGTAGCAAGTCTAGTGGTAGTTGGTGGGTGTTGGACATTGAATTGTGTTCATTGACAGGTGGACGCAGTCGATTTTTATGTCGTACGCGGACTTTACTCCTTACAAATACTTTGCACAAGTGGCCGATCCGTTGTTTCCAACTAACCCGACCTCTTGTAATTTCTGGCGTACACATTTTAACCTGGTTGAAAAGTAGCCACCATTGGTTTCTCTTTTTGTTCAACAGCCTTCACGTTTGACGATACCATGACGTTGTCGATTGATTGAAACTTCCGGCACGTTAGGGGTTTTCAGATAATACACCGTCCGATGTGATCGGATTTGGCGTTGTGTGGTAATTCGCCAAGAACTGTTGCAACACTTCACCAGTTTCCTCCTCATGGGACTTCAGAAGCGCTCTTTTGAAGGTGTCGGCAAATCTTTCTGCCTGGCAATTTGATCGCAAATGAAATGGTTGCGAGCATTGATGTTCAAATTGTTGTCCACAGAGGTCACTAAAAGCGATGGTGACAAGCTGAGAGCCAGTCCGACGATGAGTTCTAATAACCCATGCTGAGCAAACACACGGCGCGTGTGAGCCGAGATGTTTCCGATGGTAGATGATGCAAGACAAATCTCCGGCTATTTGGAATATGCATATACCAAAACAGGTTAGAAGCTGTTGTTTAAGGACCCAGCATAATCAACGTGAAATCTAGACCAGGGGCCTGAGGGCGTCGGTCGCGGAAATTTAGCTGCCAATTGACTACGCGAACACTGTCGTCTCTACAACAGGGGAAATTTACTTACAGGTATTAGGAAAAGGGCACGGATTTTCGACATTTTTCAGAGGCAGCGCTGGGCAACTGGGCTTGAAGCAGCTAGTTTAGTAATGTGAATTAAACTGATCACCGGCTTCCACCGATTAGCAATCGCCTAGTGTCGCGTTGCTTCTTTGCAAGACAAGTCCCCTGATGAAAGTCTTAGGATAGGATCCTTAAGAAAACCCACACTGCGGTTTGGACAGTCGGACATACTGTTCTCAAGTTGTATTGTGATGGGCAATCGAAAACATTTAAGCGTACCAAAAAGGCCTCTACTTTAAGATCCTTTTTTTCTCCCCCTTCACTGGTTTTTACCGCAGTTTTAATGGTAATGCGCCTATAAACATACTTATTTTGAATATATGAATTAATTGTGGGGTCTATGCTTTTTCTGACCCCGTTCATCCCGGTTGATGATAATTGTTTCTTATGTTTGGAAAGAAGAACCAATCTAACCACCTCAGTATGGTCAGCATCGGCTCAATATAATAGTCAATGGCGTCCTCGCATCCGAAGCTTCGTCTGTTTTTTATAATTGTTCAACTTATTGTTTTGCAATCTATTTCCTACTTTTATTGCATGCTTTAAGTATGAATTGCTCTCCCAGAACTCCCCGAGATGTTCTCATCACGCAGTGTCAACATTTAACTTGCGATTGAAAACCATGGGATCACTGTACAGCTGTCTCACTCTCTAGGAGTCATCAGCACTACACATCCATCGAGCTAGAACTGGAACACAACCCCGAAACGAACGATTGTAAGCGAACGTTTTAGTCACTGCGCCTCACCTTGGAGTTCTTCATCTTGTGTAATGGCATGTGGCCTGTAGAACTCAACGACCTTCGATAAACCTCTGAAAATCAGCCAAGCTGGCTTAATGGCTAAAGCGTTTGATTCACAATCGTTCATTTTGCGTTCGCGTACCAGTTCGGACAGGATGGATAAGCGCTAGTGATTATTTCTAACAAGGATAGATAGCTGTGCAGTGTTTCCATTGGTTTTCAGTAACAAGTTGAAATAAGTAACAGAGCGTATGCAAATTTACATTTCATCAGGCGACAGTGTATCAGATGGAATATCGTCATGTTTGCAGAAGGGCTATTTGAATTACCAGTTTGGGATATCTGTGGTATCAGAGTAGCATTTGATTGTCGATCAAATGTAGGTTGCGGTATTTAGACCAGTTATTTGTGGCGGAGAGCCGTGGTCGTTGAGGACGCGTAATAAACGGAATGCCTTAGCACCGTCGTTCGTATTTTTGATAAAATTTACTTAGGGTTTCAACAGCTGCGTTGGCAGTTTTATCCGTAACTCAGAGATTAGGCGTAAGATACTAGGTCCTAGTTTTCCACCTTCAAAACGGGCACTCAATTTTAATAGACTAAAGTGGTTGAGACATGTTTTGTGGCTGACCCCAAGACGACGCCCTCGTTGTTCGCTGTTCTGTGACCCAGGTGGTTTCTAGAATATATGGATCGAGGTGTCCAATCTATGACATGGCAAGAAAGTTTGTAAACTTTGATCAATATACTGGCTCGTGTTGGACTGCCAGGACGTGGATTCCATGAGATTCCCAGAATCGATGTTTGGGGACAACATATGATACGACTCAGTGTTGCACTCAGTAGTGTATTTGCACTCTAATCCGTTTCTATTTTACATAATTGTTCAACTTATTATTTTGCAGTCTGTTTTTCACTACTCTGCTCTCCTCCTTGATGGCGCTGTGAGGTAGGTAGCAACGAAATCCAGAGCGCTTTGGTACAAGATTGATGGTTGTACAACTTGAGCTGACTGAACTGTAAACCTTCACTTTGGTGTTTGGGGAACTGAGTAATGCTAAAATCACAGCGAAACCATGGATTTGAAAGATAGCGAGGACGTTTGTAATAGTTGATATGATGAATCTCGACCAAGCGTTCTTTTCTCTTCTCTTTTCTTCGTATCAGTATGCATTTTAGAAATGATTTCGATGAAACTAGATCTGTATACATATTTGCCCTGCCAGGTAGCAACAAAATCAGAGAAAAAAGGTGCTACATCCTGATGCTGAAATAAATATTTCCTTCGTCGGAAAATAAATACAATCGCACTGTATAATTTATTCTTCGAATTTTTAATTTTTTTAGCAATTTGTCTGCTCTGTCCAGCGAGTAAATATTAGGCGTATATATCTAAAATCCACTGATGGTCTTTTCGTCCAACATTGGTTGTTCGGAGACTCAAAAATTGTTGAGCCGCAGTGATTTTATTTCATCCTGATCGCTGGGCTAAATTTTCTGTGCCCAATATCATTTCAAAAATAAAACAGCATAATGTCGTTTCTTCGACTGCATACTACAGATTGAATGAGAAGGATGCATTCAAGACAAAAATCGTGTTACTCATAGCGGTCTCGTTTTCCTCCAGCTTACGGACGCAGTATCAAAGAAACGAGCAGCCATCTCTGTCCACACTGAGTAATCCTCCGTCGTTTTATCAACAGGATTTCGGCGAACCACAATTAAAATGAATAAGAAAATGACTGGAACAAAGTAAACAGTCTGTCGAATATGGAACTACGTTATTATCAAGTGTCCTTCTTTAGGATCATTAATCATCATTCCTCGTCAGCCTTTTCGGTACAAGTGGTCAGCATCCTTTCCAGTTTATGTCGAAATTTTACGTTCTGTTAATGTAATAGTGTGACATTTAAAGAATTGTCGTATCTTTTATGTCCGTGCGGAGCTCGTATGATTTGATTCAATTTGTTACGTGGCGCCGTCTATTCGGCGTGACATTCAGATTTTCCATGTTGTGCATTGCAAACCAATGGACCGCGCAAGAAACAGAGTACGATAAAACTTGTTTTCGTCAATTGCCTTGTCGTATTACCGTTAAGCTGTTTCCAAAACTTAGATTCATAGTTGCTTGGAGTGGGCTGTGTTCTTTTATCCTGAACTACCTGTAGCCTGTTATCAGTATCTTGATCATTGTCTTGGTAACCCATACGGTGTGTTCATTCCGTGAATGGTTACCTGTTTTTTAATCTTATCCGCGTTTTCGTTTGCTCATTTCTGCGTATTTATTAGGCATGTGCCCAAGTGCCCCGCCCAGTCCAAAATTAATGGAGCGCGCACTATCCGCAATCAGTTTTATCCCTTGCTGTAGCGTTTGAGTCGTCAGTTTCTTTCGGTAGTTATGTTGATAAGGTCGGAAATCACACGTGAGATTTATTTCTTTTCTGGATGCAGTTGTATATTTGTTCGTTACTTATTCTCATCTAAATAGAATTTCCTTAATGGGCGTATTCTATCTGACGGCTATTCCAGGAGGCGAAATATTTTCTGATTGAGTAGATTACCTCTAGACTCGAGGATCATTCATTAAGAGTTCGTAATATTATGATAACAATAACTTGGTTAGTAGAGTTCAGTTCCCCTAATAAACTCCGGTTTCACTCGTCGCTTTTATCTGAATTCACTGTCCGAAACTTTTAGCTGAAAATGCTACCCATGAAGTGGGTCCAACCGTAGAATCCTTCCGATTGGTTATTTGGATAAATAGATGTATCCGATTACAATCTGCAGTTGAAACGATGTGAATGGTATTTTACCTGTTATTTTCCACGCATTTGTAGAGGAATGGGCGTTGGAATGTCGTAGAGAACTGCTGATCGTAATTGTGTCCGGTGTAGAGGTGCTTCAGGCTGTTACTGAGTGATTGCGCTAGTTTATCATATAATGTGATTTCAAATCCCGCCGTCGTGGTCATTTTGGAAATGGAAAGTAATTCCCTGTTACAGGAATCTTAAGTGCGCTCGATCTGTTAAAACCTTATTCGGGCCCAAATCACTCCGAGTTTTAAAGTCGTTGTTGTCGATCCTTCCGAAAAGTTCAATTGTCTATTGTGACTACGGCATATGGCAGTTTCACTGCATCCGCATCTTTCAGCGCAATTTTTTCCAATCACCAACTCCGCCCTGATATGCCCTGGTTTCAGTTGCTAAATTGTGGCCCCTAGTTATTGTGAAAGAAATCTGAGAAGCGGAATCATGTCGAATGCAAGGACAACACTGATTGTGACTACCCATATCCCCTCAGGTTTCCAACCGTCGTGTTGGGGAGTCTGGTGAACCTCAACTCGGTAATTGGTCTATTCGGGACAGTCAACTTGTTAAAGTTTTCGTAACTTCTCATTGTACTATGGAGTGACCAATTCGACTCATCGCCTCAGAAAACATAGTGTCCCGAGAGCTGGATCCAGTGCCTATCCGCTTGGCTGAGCTCTGTGACTCAATACCCTGTTGTAAAGCAGCAACCGAAACCGTAGGCTAACCTATTGCTGATCCTAGGGTTGCCAACGAAATTCCCTCACCGGTTTCTAACAACACTACGCATCGACAGCCTTCGCATATCGGCTATTCTCAACTGTCGTTCCTGAGTCGTATGACAGGATACGGGTTCAGGTTTCTTCTACTCTCCTGCCATGTCATGCAGTGACTATTTCCATCAATCCGAAGAGCAGTGCATATAGAGAGCTTTGATCTATAGGTAGATACAACGCATCCTAATGAAGTTAATTCATTCAAATTCAGCGCGCTTTTTCAAAGTCCAACCCTGGGCAAAACCCTAGCGTATGGATACATATGTCTATATATATTTATGCTCAAATCTTTGTTCGGATCTAGTCCCATCGAAACTATTTCGAGAATGGATAACATTGCTAGAGAAATAACAGAAAAGAACGTTTAGTCAAGGTTCATGACAAACTTTTCCAGGCAGTCTATAATTTTTTTATTATTATCTTTGTATCGCTCGGCTTTTTAAACGGGAAAAGGAAACCTCAACGCTGTCGCTAAATCCCCTTCAACAAATTCCGCTAATAATACAAGGCATCGAGTTTTACATGTATATTCTGTCCTCCACGATCGTGGCTCATAGCCATAAATAACGAAAACCAAGGAAGCATGCTACGATTAGATGTTGGAAAATGTAGCGGTGTTCCAGAACTCGACATACCATTTGGTCGCTACGGCCTCTTACACGCTTGAAACTCCTGTTTTGATCTAGTGTGGTGTTCTCGCGCAGCTGCGAAATGATTCAGAAATGGTATGCAGAGAACTTTTTCGGGGAGGTCAATCAGACTGATACGTCTGTGGTTCTCGAAAACCACTTCTGGAAACAGGTTGCAGGATTCATATACTCTAGTGGATTGGAAACGTCTCTCACTCTCATGTAGAGAAGAATAACTAGTGAAGTCTATCAATAAAGATGTTTCGTAGATTTCTGTCGGGATGCTATCTTTTAGATTGACTACGTCCAGGATTTCTGTAACTTGGTGGCTTGCAACTAACTGAAGATTATGGGTTCGTTGTTTAGTTGACAAAATCTGGGATGAGTTGGCTTATTGTGCCATGTAGGTTAAACTCGGTTTTGTAGTGCTCACTCCAAGCGTAACTGGCTGCAAGGGTCTGCCGAAGTCACCAGTTCCTAGTCGTTCCCACCAAATGCTTCTTCCAATCCACCGTAGCCGGGCATGTGGCCGCATGCTATAGCCTACGTTGTTCTAAGCTTCTCGTCAGTTATACTTTTTTTGCTTTGGCGGAAGGGATCCAATCGCAGAAAAAAAGTGGTAGACGGCAACTTGCTTTTCCCCGGTTCGCTGCCACACCTGACTTAATAAGCCCTTGTGTGATCACGATTGCCGGTCCTGTCCGCTCCCGGCCCCTTGTAGTGGGCGCCAGTGGCTGTAGGGCATGCCCCTTCCACCACACATGCATTAACCATGTCGTTGAAGCAAGTCGTGACGAACGCCACTTGTCGTGATGAACTCTATGGAAGATCGCCGTACGCGCGAACTCGGTTTCAGCTGCTGGGATATTGATTAGAAGTTTGGACAGCCGTTAACCTTGCACCAAAGTGCCCTAGTTGTGTTTACTATCTCAGCATCATCCGCTCAAACAAAAATAACAGGGAATAATGATAGATCGACTGCGGAATAGTAGGCTGAGGAGTTATATAGGAGAAAGGTTTCGAATGCAAGAGCGATACTGAGCCATATCACCTATTGTCTCTAACCGGTACTTCCGGGAACCTCGGTAGTCTAACAAAACCTACAGGAGTTAATCCACTGGCTTGCCTTTTACCATTACGGCGTGAAACGTGGCAAGCGTTCTGTGGATATGGGCAAAGCATGTCCCAGTTACTTCAACCTATTCTGATTCAATGTCTGTTCTAAAGACCACACTCTTGGACGCAATATCTTAAGCCTAGCTTCTGAGTTACTCACAAGACTATCGCACTATACTCTACCAACACTACGAAGACAACGGTGTTCAGTCACCAGAAGTCTTCACACATCTGTTCCCAACGACCATGTTTCGGATCCATAGAGCAATACCGACTTCACTGGTGCTACGTATAATTTAGGCCTTTGATCGATAACCGAATGTGACGCCGGCACCACAGATGCTTCAAATAAGCAAATACCATTCGGGCCTTTTGTATGCGCGGAGACACTTTATTTGATGTTGGACCGTCAGATGAGATACAACTACTCGAATAACTACATCTGTTCACCTCACCCAATTGTTCGCCTGCAAAAGCGTATTTTGGCTTTGAGCCAACCCATTCCTGCAATAGCGTTTTACACCTCGAAGGTGCAAAACGCATCCCAAACATACCTACACTATTGTTTAGACAATGGTGAAAAACCTGCAACTTACTTGAATTTTCTCTCAGTATCACAACATTGTTCGCACATTCCAAGTCAGACGGACTCCTATCTGAGCCAATATCAGTCTCACCGTTCTCATACGGGGATAGGGGTACCTCCATAACCACTTCAATGACAAAGGTAAAAATAAAGGATGAAAGGAGGAAATCGTGACGAAAACTACTTCTCGTGATGAATTCGAGTAAAACATCACCTAAAGAGCGACCTCAGCTGTTCGCATACAGAGATTTGATTGGTGGAATGAATTCTCTGGCACACTCTTCAATGAGAGGCAGCTCCAAAGAATTGGACGATCGACTGAGTGGAACGCTGCTTTCAACTCAAGAAAGACAGAAATCGTGGGTCTGCAGAACATGTGCCTATGTTCTAAGATCTGTCGCAAATTGAAATGTGAACGATGCAACCCAGACCTGGACGGACACCGGCTTGATTCTCACGCATACACCTTTCGCAAGTTCTAGATGATCAGCAATAAATAATACCAGTAACTGGTTTGGATGGAATGCTTACTGTAGTAACTTTGTGCTTTTCACATGAGGATCTATCACCCTTTTTGTAACTCGGCACAATCACCGATTGACACCAGTCCTTGTGAATCTCTCCCCTTATCTAGGTTGATCACAGTAGCTCTGTTAACTCCGGAGTTAACACTTCGCCACCATTCTCGAACAAGGACGTAGACAGTTCATCTTGCGATTTTAACAGAGCCTGTCTCCCTGATCACCTCCATTCTGGATAGAGGGTTAGTATTTACCTTCATTGGGTCATTTACAAGCATAAGTGAAAGGTCCACTGTGGTTGTGGGCCAACTAAACTGCTCTCTAAAATGTTCTGCCAATCGTGCTAGCCGACAGCCTGAGAGTGAGTGTGCCGTCGGCTTCCGTGGACCAGTATTCCTGATCAGTTTGCAAAGGTTGCGACTGTTTCCGATAGCCGCAGCTTTTCCATTTCTCTACTGGGCGCTCCCCTGGGTTGCGGATAAGGGAACGGTCACCATCCAGTTGGTCGTTCGTGAATAGGGTAGGCTGAGATCCACCAAATAAGCGGTCGCGGACAAGCAGCGGCAGTGTCGAGGGCGTGGTGGGTTTTTGCCTAAAAACAATCTCCCTAAAAAAAATACCACAAGAGCCTGCCGACTACAGTACGACGTGGCGAGTGTGGCACGCTATCCAGTTAACGTTCATTGCCCCTTGTCGTATTCCACTAACCCCCGAGGTTTTCCAGAATCGGTGTATGAACCGATCACCTGGACACTCGCTGCTCCGGAAGGACTCAGCTGCCCTCCAGAAAGCACATGCCTGCTCAAACACTAGAGGTGCCTCCTCGAATAAAAGTCCTACTCTGGACTGGGCGACCGAGTAGTACAACAGCTCACAACACACAAACATATGATTGAACTACGAGTGAACGTTTCTTGCTATTCTCTCACTTGCAGTCGCGACCTTCCACCGTAAACAACTGTTAGTTCCTCTACGGATTCCTGTTCTTCCTCTTCTCACTCCATTCTCTTAAACTCTTCGGGAACTGCAGTCGGTCATGCTAGTGATAGTGGCGGTAAAATAGGTCCTATTCCAGTTCTCTCAGGTTCTCCCCCAGAAAAGATCCCAATCTCGGAACATGCTACCGCCGGCTGATGCACCTCTACGTCCTCGACGCCCCTTTAAATTGGTCACCTTCAATGAGCAAACGCTGATGTGTGTAGGTCAACAAAATCAATGTTCGTTCAGGGATGGAATACCTGAAGAGAGTGTCGAATCTCAAAGAGTTGCACCGTCATACCTCAGGTCGGATTAGGGCTTATGACCATCTTTCGCTACCCTTCGTCATCTTCGGTTGAATAAGACAGGACCCCACCATATCCCCATTTCTTTTCAATTTTGTCATAGACGATGTTCTACAAAACGTTTTGTTTGGTCTTTTGGACAATGCAGTTGAACTACTCCCAGGGAACAGCGTTTTTAACCTAGACTATGCCGATGATATCGTCTTGCTGAATGACAATGCACAGGCAATTCAACGCGCGTCAGGCCGCTTGGCGATTAATGTTTCTAAGTACGGTATGTGCTTTGTACCTTCAAAATACAAGGTATTCCAAGGTTGGCAGGAGCCTGTGACTGCACTAACCCTTTGTGTTGATCGATTAGAAGTAGTTAATAGCTTCAAGTGCCCTAGGAGCCTGATCACACCTGGCAGAGGTGTTGCAGAGGAAGTCTCTTCACGAGTTGTGAAAGCCAGAGCAACTTTCGCGAGCCTGTGGCACTTGCGGCACCGCCGTGACATCCGAATTTCCTTCAAGCGAAGGGTGTGCAATGCCATCGTTTGTAGTGTTCTTTTTTACGGTTGCAAGACCTGGCTTATCCGTGTTGCAGATGCCTGGCTACTTTCCGTTTTCGACCACGAATTTCTCCAAAGCATTGCTCGTGGCTGGTGGGGAAATTGGGTGAGCAATGGCGAGGTGCGTTCCTCGTGTGTTGGGTGCAGACAGTTGTTTTCTGATTGAGATAATCACTCTACGTTGCCTTCGGCGGTTTGGACACGTATTGTGTATACCTGCCCATCGTCTATCTTTTCGTATTCTTTTTGCACTTGCTGGACAAAGCTGGAACAAGCGACGCGGCGGTCAGCCTATGACTTGGTGTAGAGGTGTGAAGAAGTTAGCTTCGGTTGGTGTTGATATATGGCTCAGAACTGCGGTGCCAATGCTGTGTGGTCTGTCTGTAGAGCTCATCGTCCTTAAAAACAAACGGATAACAACCAAAAAATCACAAAATATGTGGGGCGAAGACACAAATTCGGCTGGTTTGTTATGGTTTGTTATTCTTTCCCGTTGTTTGTCTCCCAGTGTGAAATTCCATTTGCATGTTGCGTTGGCACCATGGTTGTTTTCAAGCCAATATATATATATATATATATATTTATATATATATATATGCATTTGATTCAAGTGCCTCATGCCCTGATTGCCCCCATTGTTGATGAATGACTGGAATCTGCGTATTTGGTTTCGCTTGAAAACATGAGTGAGAGATTCATTGCAGCAGTGGACCAACTAAGCTGTTCCGTAGTGCTTTATGTGAGACTCTGCGCGATGCTGCTATGAGTGCGTCGTTTAGCCGTCGTATCCCTTGATCACCTCATCCGCAGTTGGCTTCCATATTCCTAATCAATTAGCAAGATTTTCTATTAGTGTCGATAGCGGTACTTGTCTATTCATCACTGCTCGGTCTTAGTCAATGGACATCTCCGGGGTTTGCGCGTCTTTTTGTATTTGGCACCTAGGCAAACGGATCTGTGCTCATTCAACAGAGTAGCTGAGGTCGGAGATATTCATCGTTTCTGAGATTTGCAAAGTGTGGAATCCGACCACTGGGACCAGAAGTACATCGCTTCCCGGGGATACCGTTGCATGGTGAGAGCAATGCAAAATGTGATAATCCGTAGAGAAACTAGGGAATAAGTTACTGCTGCCTAATGAGATGTAAATTCCGGAATAAGTCATCTATTTTTCAGTAGAACATGATTCGGCTTCGAGCCAATCCTGACCTGTAACAGCACTTTACATTTCGAAAGTATAAGACGCAACCCAAACATAAACACGTTGTTGTTCAGACGGTCGAGAAATGCTTGCAATTTAATTGTATCTTTACTTTGAAACAACACAGTCTGCATATTCTAAGTCAGACGATTTCCGACTGAACAATTATCAGTTCTGCTATTCTTACCTTAGGATGGGGCTGTTTCCATAGTCATCTGCATAACACACCCGACAAGACAAGATCAGAGGTGGCAGTCTTGACGAACATCACTTCTTTTGGTGAACTCGGGTAAAAGATAATCATGAGCACAAACTCGGCTCGAGTTTTCTTCATACAAAATTGGGAAAATTTGACTTTATGCCAACTTTTATCGCTCAATAACTCAGCATGGTCATAATATCTGGTGATGTGTCAGCGTTTCGTTTTTTGTGATATTATTAATGCACAGTTATGATTAAAGGAGCATGTTCCATAAGGGCTACAGCCCACTACACATGGAAGAGGGGACCAGTAACCGGGATCCTGAAACATCTAGAGGCATAGAACTACGTAAGGTTTCAGTAGGTCGGGTGTGATAATGAGCCGGGTGACGACAAATGACCGTCTACCACCAAGATGGCTGGCGGATCTGGGATTCAAACTTCGGATCTTTTTGGGGTAACAGGTGCTTAATCTACTTGACTACCGCCTTGGCCTGAAAGCCAATCTTGATAAAGCTTATCCGTAATAGCTGAAATATCAACAAATTATCAACCATTTTGACTATGCTGTTTTATTGAACAATGAAGTTTACGTATAACACTTCACATAGCGCATCGTTTTTTTCCACTAAACTGCTGACCGAACTCGGTTGCGGTGCGGTTATTCCTAAGATGCCAATGTCCCTGCCACACCCTTCGGTAAGCGGCAGCGTCAGAGAGTTATACGGCTGGCGCCGCAGGCATACGGGAAGAAATTTCCGGTTTGCTCGAATTTTCAGCACACTTAAACGTGTCGTGAAAGGGAGTCCACTTAATTAGGAAACTCAGTTGTGTGGTTTATTGAATCCTGTTTCACGTTTTTGTTTAGACCGTGGCTTTCGGCTGATAAAACGGCCGCATTTCGCAATTGAGAATGAAACACTCAAATGTGAACGGTTTGTTATTAGTGTGAAATGATACGTCACATGCCGTGAAGGTGTCGCCGTCTTTCCTATTAACTCGAGGTGGTGTATGCTCATTCATTGCGGCTCACAGTATTGAAATCGCCTTGGAGTGTCTGGCAATATCAAACCATTCGCTTCACGTCAACATCGTGTCACCCCCATTTGAAAAGAGGTTCCAATTGAACGAACATTGTTGGACATTTGTTCCGAGATTGCAAGTGATATCCAGTAGCACAATTGTTTTAGATGTTTCAGTGCAACTAATCCGTGCATATATAAACCATATTGTTTCCAATAGTTGGTGTGGAATTATTCTAGTTTTGTCCGTCGGTGTCCGGTAACAAATAATTCTTACGTGGTTGTTCCTTCATTTTCCTCTTCTGCAATGTGTCCTTTCATCATTTATTTTTATTCTTTATGCTGAACTTCACTTTATGTGTAATGAAAAGACAATTTCAGATGTTGTCATTAAGTTGATGAAAGTTTCCTTCAGTAGAATTCATTTGTTCTGCTAAATTGATTCTTTGCACGTGATAAACCGATTTCACGAGTTACCATAGAGTTTCACGGGATTCCTATAGAAATGACGTCCCAAGCTCACGCGGGTTTATCTTTCAAGACCCCTGTTCAGCTTTTCCACAACAAGGTGCGGACTGCAAAACAGCATTGTTTGTGCTGGATTGTTGTAGCTCCTTAGGAACTTATTTGCCAGTCGATGAAAGTGAATACAGTCAAGAAGTCTGTGCATCTCTTACGGCCGAACCATTTTCCTCCATAACCGTTTTGCCAGACATTAGATCACATTCTTCCACTCAAAAGTAACTTCGTTAGCTGGACACCAGTTCATTTTCATTTTCTTCATTTCGCCTGTCTAACAGTTTGCCCAGGTTTGGCCAATGATGCATGCTCCAGTTAATTGGGGCCGCAGCTGAGAATGAAGTAAACGATGGAAATGTAAAAGGTGCTTGGTGCCCCGCAATGTGCTCTAGTGTACCAGCCGAGAATCGTTGCTTTTGTCAGCTTTTCAGCACTGGATCACCAAACTTTCTCGGGAGCCGCGACTGCGGGCGCAATATTACCGTCTCAAATTAGAAGCTGAAACAAGTTGTTTGTCTATCCAAAACCATCTAATTTCGGTAATTTTTATTTGCCCAACCTTTTATTACGCCGATGATTTTCATCTTTTTATTCATAGTCTTTCTTTCTCTCTCTCTCTCTCTCTCTCTCTCTCTCTTCCAGTCCACAGTCATGATGACAGGGCTCAAACTAGAAGACCCGACTGTCGATGTGGCCGATATTGAGAAATATCGCCTGGCGTTTCTAATGCAATTCTTTGTGCAACATAAACCACGCTTCCGATTCCCGAGATTGCGACTGCAAGTGAGTTTTCTCAGTTCGGCTGATTGCAGTTGGACAAACGAATTCTTGTTTTCCTCTTTGTCTGTCGGTAGCTTGGACTGTTTTCTTGTGAAGTAAATAATCTCCCTCATTCGTTTCACCTTAGACAACGTCTATCTTTCTGATTCGGATTCGTGATTTGGCACTTCTAGCCTTAGTACACGGTGTCCATCATTTCTGCATTCTTCTTTCAGTTTTATTTTCTACAACTGCGCTTGTTTCACTGTTCCTCGGTCGTAGTGCTCATTCTCTGAAAGTTTAGCACTGCACACGTACAAGATAGAGGCGTACTATAGACTAGAAATTTTAATGGAATAAGACAGTGTGGTTTTGCTCAAGATTGCTCGAATTGGAAAGTAATTGTTTCTTTTTGATTGATTAAGGCAGAATGACCAATGGGACTGTCCTTATTGCTGTTTCGAGAGGCACGAACAAAAACGGAACTCGCCTTAGTATGTCTTTTCTTATTAAGCTTTAGTCATTTCCCACTCTTCCATGGCATCGATCCGTAGCACCCTAGCCCCGACGCACAAATTTTAGTCGTGCCAATCCCGGTAAGCGAGTCAGGTGAAACTGAGATGGAATATTCCGAGGCCAGGGAATTTCGAAAAAGTACACTTTTAAAGGAATCGATGTTGCGAACCGGGCGAAAAAATAGAACCTGGGGACCGTATGCTGTTCAGTTGGCCGCCACGTTAGTATCGAGCACTGCATCACTTACTGCCACAAGTGCCACAGGCTCGCGAAAGTTGCTCTGGCTTTCACAACTCGTGAAGAGACTTCCTCTGCAACACCTCTGCCAGGTGTGATCAGGCTCCTAAGGCACTTGAAGCTATTAACTACTTCTAATCGATCAACACAAAGGGTTAGTGCAGTCACAGGCTCCTGCCAACCTTGGAATACCTTGTATTTTGAAGGTACAAAGCACATACCGTACTTAGAAACATTAATCGCCAAGCGGCCTGACGCGCGTTGAATTGCCTGTGCATTGTCATTCAGCAAGACGATATCATCGGCATAGTCTAGGTTAAAAACGCTGTTCCCTGGGAGTAGTTCAACTGCATTGTCCAAAAGACCAAACAAAACGTTTTGTAGAACATCGTCTATGACAAAATTGAAAAGAAATGGGGATATGGTGGGGTCCTGTCTTATTCAACCGAAGATGACGAAGGGTAGCGAAAGATGGTCATAAGCCCTAATCCGACCTGAGGTATGACGGTGCAACTCTTTGAGATTCGACACTCTCTTCAGGTATTCCATCCCTGAACGAACATTGATTTTGTTGACCTACACACATCAGCGTTTGCTCATTGAAGGTGACCAATTTAAAGGGGCGTCGAGGACGTAGAGGTGCATCAGCCGGCGGTAGCATGTTCCGAGATTGGGATCTTTTCTGGGGGAGAACCTGAGAGAACTGGAATAGGACCTATTTTACCGCCACTATCACTAGCATGACCGACTGCAGTTCCCGAAGAGTTTAAGAGAATGGAGTGAGAAGAGGAAGAACAGGAATCCGTAGAGGAACTAACAGTTGTTTACGGTGGAAGGTCGCGACTGCAAGTGAGAGAATAGCAAGAAACGTTCACTCGTAGTTCAATCATATGTTTGTGTGTTGTGAGCTGTTGTACTACTCGGTCGCCCAGTCCAGAGTAGGACTTTTATTCGAGGAGGCACCTCTAGTGTTTGAGCAGGCATGTGCTTTCTGGAGGGCAGCTGAGTCCTTCCGGAGCAGCGAGTGTCCAGGTGATCGGTTCATACACCGATTCTGGAAAACCTCGGGGGTTAGTGGAATACGACAAGGGGCAATGAACGTTAACTGGATAGCGTGCCACACTCGCCACGTCGTACTGTAGTCGGCAGGCTCTTGTGGTATTTTTTTAGGGAGATTGTTTTTAGGCAAAAACCCACCACGCCCTCGACACTGCCGCTGCTTGTCCGCGACCGCTTATTTGGTGGATCTCAGCCTACCCTATTCACGAACGACCAACTGGATGGTGACCGTTCCCTTATCCGCAACCCAGGGGAGCGCCCAGTAGAGAAATGGAAAAGCTGCGGCTATCGGAAACAGTCGCAACCTTTGCAAACTGATCAGGAATACTGGTCCACGGAAGCCGACGGCACACTCACTCTCAGGCTGTCGGCTAGCACGATTGGCAGAACATTTTAGAGAGCAGTTTAGTTGGCCCACAACCACAGTGGACCTTTCACTTATGCTTGTAAATGACCCAATGAAGGTAAATACTAACCCTCTATCCAGAATGGAGGTGATCAGGGAGACAGGCTCTGTTAAAATCGCAAGATGAGCTGTCCACTCAACTGATTGCTGAATCCGTACCTCAACCATGGAGACGTGAGATGCTTACTTTACCCAAGTTCGCTGTACATTTCTTATTCCACACTGCGGCGACATCTGTTGACATCGATATGGCTTATTCCACTCCATGGAATGGACGGAAACCAGTGCACGATCTGGCAGGGGAATGTTCGCTATTCGCAACATATCACCCGACCAGCGTGATCTATTGAGCTTAATATTTCGCGAGAGAATATTCTCCGTCTGAGTACTCAGTACTAAATTCCTAACCTGAGCATTGTTCACGCCGTCAACTCCATCCAATCCGAGCAATACTTCGTAATGACCGATGATCGAAAAGCTCAAAGTAATCAACATGAACACCACGTCTTGCAATCATACAAGAGAATTGAACTCATTGTAGCACAGTACGCATGACCTTTCAACTTCAGTGAGATATTAGGTCGACGACACGAATACATCGATCCCGCATATACTGCTCGATTCTTGGATATCTGCTTGCTATCATCCTCATTGAAGCAGCTGCCTCGGAATAGTGCTGTGCCATCAACAATCGGCCGGATTCACATCTACCTTATCACACAACCGTTTGGATAATTCTTTATTCGACTCCACCTTGTTAGATTCCAGATTAGAAATTCGTTTCTCTATTGGCAGTTACAATAGCACATGTTTTGATCTTAATGTCAAAGCATTTGATAACCCGAACGGAGTTGGGCAAGTGGATTAATTATCTGTCACCCCCCAGGGACAGAGGTTCGAACCCCATAACTGCCAGTCATCTTGGTGGTAGAGGGCAACTTACTGTCGTCCGGCTCGTTACCAAAGCTGACCTAGTGAGACCTTACATGGTTCTATAGCTCTAGATGTTTCAGGATCAAGGTAGCCGTCCCCCTCCTCTCTCGTGTGCAATAGGCCTTAGTGATTGTTGGATATCTCTCTTCCACTGCTTCAAGCATGTCACTAGGAAATCGTCTTCTTTATGTGGGCATTCTATTGTTCGTCATTTGCTTACGCGCATTGACATTATCCATATTTTTTTTATGTGCACTCCATGGCAGATTATGTGTGACGTATTTTATTGCCACTTATTACGGTGTCTTTATATGGTACCACTACCGAAGAATGCAGTTTCACTTATCAACTGTCCAGGGGAGAATTTAAACTTTTTTGTTCTGCATCTACTAGATGAAATAGAAGTCAAGGAGTGTGATAAAAATAAGTTGTCGTTCCCCATTAAAACATGTGGGTACATTGACAGCCCAAACGTGTTTATAATTGGCGTATGTATATATTACCGAGGAGCTTATGGTATTTTTTAGGAGATGCGTATGACGAACACTCGTCTACCATACCGTGCCTTATTTTGTGTTCCTCCCAAGGAGTGGAAGAAGCCATGTGGAGGCCAACAGATGACGTGGCAACGTGGAATGAGGAAATGTACAGCGAAGTTAGGTAAAGTAGGTGTCCCACGCCTTCGTGGTTGGGGTCCGAAGGACCCGTCAACTAGCTGACTGGAGACACTGAAGGATATGGCAGTGAAGCGTGAACAGTGGCGATCGTGCTGTCATTTTCTATCGAATCAGAATGATTGAAAACGTGCGTTTGTACAGTTAGACTGTGTTCCGTGTGTTGGCTGCAAAGCATCTTATCTTTTGCCGTCTGTGTAGGTCCACTCCCTGTTCCCGTTGGATATTCACTCTTTTTATAGAAATATTTAACTCTGGGGCAAGGCAGCGGTCAGTGAGGCTTGCCTTGCTGTTTAACGGTGATGATGATGATGATGGAACGTTCGTCAGACGGGAACCCACCACGCCCTCGACACTGCCTGTCTGTAGTGAGCCTGGGCCAATCTATATTGGCCTCCGCTCCGTTATGTGCAACCCAGGAGCGCTCCTGGTGGCACGCAACTTCGCAATGAGCCTCGGCTCTAGATCAGACCCAGGACACGGGAATCCTCCCTACTCACCATCATCAATTTATTCGTGTCACAACATTTTGAGATCATCACAACAGTAAAACGGAAGGCTCACGATTGTCGCGCTTCACATCTTTGCAACCCGAATCTTTTTGAAAGTGATCTTTAAACACGAAATGGGTTCCAAAATATTTCTGATCTCTCTCCGCCTATCTTGTTTCTCCGTCGAGCTTTGCAGTGTTGGTCTTTGTAAGAAAATAAACAAATTTTCACCATAGGTTAGCCTCAGGATGTTCCAACACATTTTTATTCGCCTTAGCTATTGCGAGTGGCGTGACGAAAGATTGCGCGTCGAAACCGGAGGACTATGGGTCGAGGTAAATAGAATCATGACAAAGGGGGCTGATGGCTAATGTATTGGCTGTCGGGGCTAAAATGGTTTCAGATTTCGGCTAACGCTTCATGTGATTCTAGAATTTAAACACCTCTGAATTTTGCTGATAACCTCATTTTGTGCCACGTTTTTACACCAATTGTAAAAATTTTGTCCGTGAAGTATTGAATTTTTCAAACCGCTCAGTTGTCGGTTCCCAGTCAAGCGAACGCACGAAAAATGCACCGTAAAATTCCCATACGGTAAAGGTCTGGTAATGATTTTTGTTTGTGATTATCTTTTGCCAGGATGCAAGATGCACGCTCTCAACGTGTTTCATGCCTAAAAGAAGTTCTTGTGAAAATATAAGCCAATCTGGCTTGGTTAATCGATTAGAAAAATGGTATTTTGTTCCAGTTAAACTGGGTGTGTTGCAAACTTGATGCGTATCTCTGCAATCTGTGTATTTAACAGCTCACTTCACTTTTCCGACAGCAAAAAAACCCACAAAACGTGCCACGATGTATACTTATCGATGAAATTCGTCTCATTGTCAGTCGCTATGCATCAGTGTCGGGCCCGATTATGAACAAGCTATTTTCTTCTGTGATTATCCACAATGTCGGTTGTAATCAATGAGATCCTATTCAGTCAGGGAAGTAGCATCAATAAAGTTATTTTTCGATAATCAAAGTTCATTCCAACGTATCACGTAAATCCACAGCATGATGAATTCGGCGTTTATCACCTCGAGGTTCAGATATCCAGATCCTCTTTCACCTTCTCTTCAACTTGTTATTGAAGTTGTTCTGGCGATAACCCTATTCCTGACATGAGAATAGTAGCACTGACGATGTTTTGCTTCTGAGTGAAAACTCAAGTGAGTTGCAAGTTTTCCTCGGTCGTCTGAACGATAGTGTTGATCCTCGAATTGTAAAATGCTGTTATAGCATTGGATCGGCTCGACACCGAAGTTTGTCCTTCGAGCTGAATAATTGGGTGAGATAAACATATTCAGTCCCTTTGTTACTGGTGGTCGTATATCAAATGAGTTTTGTTCGCGCATGCATAGGGCTTGGCCAACTTGAGACATCTTTGACGTCGGTCGGGCGTGCGCAGCAGTAGTGATGTCGGTACTGCTATGCAGCTCAGGAGTGTGACCATTAACAGATGGATGCACGAATGCTTTTGGTGTTTGATTATTTTTCCCTTCGTGGTGTTGGCAGAACACGGTGAGAGAATTTTGTGAGGTTAGACTTAAATTGCTGGACCCGTGGGTTCTCTTCTTAGAACAGGGACTAAATCAGACCCCGGGTTGGGGTCCACGAGTTCCCCCGAAGTAATGGTTGGAGACAGTAAGTGATGTGGCTCAGTTCTTCAGTGGTGTTTTTGGACTCGATTTTCTTTATCTATATAGTTGAACTTATTGCTCTAATGTTGACCCTTCGTTGTTTTCCATCCTCTTTCTTTCTTCGAGTAGATGGCGTTGCGAGGTAGCAACCACAACCAGAACACGTTGGGGCAAGGTTAATGGTTTCATAAAGGTAAAACTAAACTGATTCAAATCCTTGCCACACCAGTCGTGTTATTTGTAGACGGGAACTCTCTTTGCTCCATGGGTTATCACACTTGGCTTGCTGTCGTATGTGGCTTTTATTCACTCAGATGTAAAAAACCTCAAATCCTGTTAGTTTACATCTGATCCACAGTGCCCATGCTCCGGAAATTAAAATATTAACTACAGCATAATATTCGGGGATTACTTATTTGGCCGATTCGAATTGCGTTTATCATCATTCATCCTCCTTTTGACATGCTCAAAGCACGAGTGTAGCGGTAAGGAGATGCTCCATAGCCGCTTGGACTCACTACAATAAGGGAGAGGGTCGGTCACAATGACCCTGAAACTGCGTTTCGGTGAACCATATATGGCCCTAAAAAGTCAAATGTAACAACGAGCCGGTTTGGTGCGAATTGCCGCTGTCACCTAATTGGTCCGGGTGCGACCGTCCGAACCTGATAAAGTAACGATTGTTTGAATTCGGCAAGTCACTATAGTTAAGGAGCATAAAATGTTGCCAGACCGTTTATAAACGGTATTTGGTAGCCTTTGGTCGCTTTTCTTGATCACTTGGTGTCGAGCACTGCCCGACGGTATGCCGTGATTTGGTTTGGTAAATTTACTACCGTAACATTCACTCGCTCCTCCAAAGAATATCCGAATACTCTATTGTGGCCGTTTTTCGATCTTCGTAAACATCGATTTGTTTAAAAGTATAGTTTTTTCGGATGTCATGTGTGTAAATAACTTCGGCTGTTTCGTTCGAACTGAAGATCACTGATGGTGTTAAGTAAAAGAAAAGTATTTGCAGTTTTCCATTTTCGATATCCTTTGGCAACCTCGTTTAGCAATCCCGAGTAATCTTAAACACCCATCAACTGGATTGGACTGAACGACCTTTTCCATTTGAAAATTAATGCGGTTTTCGAAATCCACACGAGTTTATCAATTCACACAGTTCATGCGTGATGTGAACGTTGGTGATATGCGTTGTCCAAAATGACTTGTTTCATCCTCATCTGGTTCGGGGCTGCCTGGAGCAGCTCGAAGATGCTGAAAAGTGGTCAGAGCTAAGAAATGATGAGAAAACCTGTAGTACAGCATTCATTCGCAACGGATGAAGGGGAAAACCGTCGTCTGACTGTGAATCCGGCGGGCTTGGACTCGTTGTCAATGAATAACAATGGACGTCGTTATTTCCACCTGGCTAGCATTCCCCATGAAAATACCAAGTAGGTTCGTAGGGCCCATTTTCATCCGGAGAATATGGTCCGCCACTGCATTGTTTCCCGCTTTATTTGATATTTACTTCGAAATTGTCGGGATTTTGGTCAAAGTGTTCCGAAGTGGGTGAGATACTTCTCTATCCCGCAACATCTGACGAGCATACCTCTACTGACAGTTGTAGGGTAGGGTAAAACAGTCATTGCATTTTACAGGTGTGCGCGAATGTACCCAAGCAGGATGGATAACGTTTTAGACCCCTGTGGACGAGATCTGACTGAGCCAGTCAAATGTGAACTATGAATAGTTCTTATGTCAATCAAGGTGACTTTAAAATAATTTCTAAATGAGATGGAAAATAGCGCATGTGAAGCAGTTACTCTTTCTTTTGTCTTTTCTTATTTTTTACATTTTTCCCCAAAATAACCCGAGCCTGTTGGTCAGCTGGTCGTCCTTCACAACCCTGTCATCATCTCGTCGAGTCCAGCCGATTATCAAAAGGTAGTTAGAGATGCCAGCTCGAACAAAAGCCCCGAGCAAACAGACCCGTTAATTTGTGCTTTACTCTGAGCTAAGGTTGGAAATGTGAACATTTTACTTGGGCGTTGATGACACTTGTAATGTATTTGTTTCAAAAAATATATCATATCGCAACTCTTTCGAAGTTGGACTTGATTTCCTGCACGCCTTTCTCATTCTGGCTTTTTCGGCACACTGCACTCTTCCGTGCAGGTGTGCACGTTGAACCGTAATGTGCTCACAAAATGACCATATTTGCGCTGTATTCGGATCAAAAAATGGTGGTTGATTACACTTTCGAGTAATTTTGCGAATTCTATACAACACGATTTGATGTGCGAATGATGTATGGTTCGATACTGAAATGGTCCCGTGTTCCACGCTAAGCGGCACATCGTAATACAAATCTGCTTCAAGACTAGATCGCTTTGATTTTCTGTGTAGAACGTCTTTTGCCTTCCATGCGTAAACCTAAATTTTTTTATTCAGTTTCTGGTTTGCTAATTGTTAAACAAATAGTATGTCTCAGTCTTCAAGCCCTCACGCCGCTGGTCATCTGGAAAGCTTCCACTTTACTACCAGTCATGCCATAGGATCTATTGCTGAGTGTTTCCGCGTCGCTTTTTATCGTGTACACTAAGCTTCGAAGCCTGATTTTTCAAGCGTCCCTGCTTTTCTTTTGCGGATGGCATAGTCGATCTACCATCGTTCTCTCATTCTGTTTTTATCTCAGGATCTTTATCAACGTGTAATCAAAGACCCAGAGCCGACGGCATTTTGTGATCTGGTGGCTCGTATCCTTCGTTTCCTAAGTCATGGAGATCCGGAAATCTCAATTGATCACGTGGATCAGGCATTGGATCGATTCACCGTGGACAAACGTACCTCGTATCGGATACAAATGCAACGGCATCGTAACGGAAAGCCGGTGCACCAGCTAAGTGCAGAGGCTCGAGCCGCCTTATTGGATAATCTGATCGAATCGGTGTATGATGAACAACCAGACTTCAACTTCACGGCAACCGGGTTCAACACGAGTACAGGATTGCCTAACGGCGTTCGTTCTTCAAATGGTTGTCCGGGCGATGGGCTGGGCCCAACCGATTCGGACGGGGGCAACTTATTCAATGTCAGCGGCGGTGGTGGTGGTGGTGGTGGTGGTGGTACTACTGGTGCTGGTGTTGGATCCGGTTCCGGTTGCCTGGGTTTGGGCGATGGGGCCGTTAGTGTTGGGGATTTCAATGAACAGGAAGACGTGAACGTCTTGATCAAAGCTGGGCAGGATGCACAAGGTTGTAGCTATTATTATATGGATGGTAAGCATCTGGTATGTCATCCTCTCAATTCACATGCCCGCTTTCCTTGTCCAATCTACCAGTAAGTCTTCTAAATACTTATTGGTCCGAGTGCATCATAGAATCGACGATCACAGTTAGACGTTTTGCTCTATTTGTACCTATTCAACCATATGGCAATGGTTAAGCGAGTGTACGGAAACTTGTTTTCACGCCACACTGAATGATCTTCTGTTTGAAGCGCGAATATTTCTGCAATCTGAGCCGATATCTCAGCAAGTTGGTCTGGCTACTCACATGTTCTATAACCAGAAATGTGTAACTTCCCTGGAATCGGGGCCGTATCAAGACCGAATTGCTGCCTTTATTTCAGCGCTGTAATAATTCTGCGGAAAATTTGGACTCCCTGGTGATGCAGAAAAGTAGTGTATATACACGTCTCTACTAACAAAATTACGATTTCACTAACAGTAATAATAGTTGATTTTCGACCAAGATGTGTTATTCGGACACTCATAATGACTGTGCGAAAACGTTATGTCCAAGTCTTGAATTTGCAGCACAGGGCCTCCAAAGCGATCTAGTTTGATCACATATCAGGTGACCGGAAACTTGTGCTGTCGTTGTTTTTCATACTTTTCGTAATGTTTTAACTCTGATACAAATTTTGAGTGTAATTCGATTAGAATGAATCTTCTACGTACCTGACGCGAATGGGATGCTTGGAAACAAGTGCAAGTACCTCGACTCATGTAAACCGGTGGGGATCAGAAATTTTGGTGGCAGACATATATATGTATGCTAAGAACAGCTTTGTTTTTTATGATCGTTATTTTCTCAATTCCGGGTCGAAATGCAACATGACAGTAAATTCCGTGAAGGTGCGCTCTCTTACAGAATTCGCATAATGCAGTTGGATTGAAAATTCGGTTTGAGTGGCCTCGTTCCCACCGCTAGTTTCGAATTGAAATTCTTTGAGTTAACCGAACCATCATTTGGATATTCGCATACGATACACACATGCACACACACACACACGTACTTTACTACCAAATAGTCTCTCACCGTGTGTGTGTGTGTGTGTATGCGCCTGCTTATCCACGAGTGTTCGTTTGACGGGGTGATCTCTATCGATTGCTTCATTCTGCTTTCTAACATTCGATTTGATTTAGCATCGATGGTAGTAGTAGCGGTGCATACCGACGATCTTGTTTTCATTCTCACTGTTGCCTTTGTTTCGGAGCATTGCACTTCTCACCTTTAAATCCAGATTTCGGGTACACTAAGCAAATTCAGTCTCAACCTTAGCGTTTCATTTCTGTCGCATGTGTATGCGCATAGCGCATTTTGCTTACTGAACCAGCGACTTCCTGGCGCGTAAACTGAGATGAGGTCTAGTCTAATTTTGTTGGTTCTTTTCTTTCCTACGTGACTATTCCACCTGTACACGCTGGCGACTTGACCATGTTAACTAAACCCAAACAAAAGAAGGAGGATTCTCTAGGAAATTATGAGGCGTTCGTTTCATTATTCGTATTCTTCTCTGCCGAATTGCATCGCTGACGGTGTTCCTCTACTGCACCAATTATGACCACTTCCTAGGTATGTGTTAGTAGTGTTGTTTGTTTTGCATTCCCCGCTCGTACAGACGTGAAACTGCCGTGTGAAGGAACCCTGCACAGTTTGCTTGTTTTGTTCCACAGCCTGTTGCTCCAGTCCCTAATCCTGTGCGCTTTTGTGTTCGTGTGTCTTGTGTGAATCGTCTCAGTATGGTCTATCCAACGAATGATGACTGGGTGGGTCAGTTACTCTGATTGTTTGTTTGTTTGTCTGGACGGTTGTCTGACAGATCGGTAGTGACCCGCCTGCTGATTTGGCATCTGACTCAGCCAGGCCAACAATCGTTCATGCTCGTTCGCGTGCGCACACGCGCGCCTGCCTTAACGTGCGAACGTGTGAAGCAGTTCATGCGGCGAATGAGACACGGACATGCGACAAAACATCACCAAGACTTGTCCAACTTCTGTTACACACTCCAGACTGTATACTGTCGGCAATCCGTCTCCCATATGGTTTTCCGCCCGTTGTCTGGTCTTGGCCTCTGTTGTCCATGCCAGTGGTGGTCATTCGCTTGCCCCTCCGACCCGTGCCCTGTTCGACCATGCCGTTTTGACTAACACTAATCTAACTGCACAATGCTATATAGTCCATAATCCAACCTGTGGGTTCAACACATACACGTGCCGGTCTGTGCTGGCTTTCGTACGGTCGGGGCGAGTAATAACCAAACATCCGTGGTCGGACCGATTTTAGGCGAGAAGGCCCCAAATGCCCGCCGGGTCGCGCGGTTTGGCCTGCAGTTTTCAATTCGAATGGCATGCGGATGCATGGAAATTAAAGAATCAGCCACTCGGATCAACCTTCTCACTCGTTTATCTCGATAAATTGATTAGTGGTAATGAAAACCGGTAATAGCACATCCCCATCAGGGTGACCTAAAAGAAGAAAATAACAACTTATCGATTGGATATTCATCTTTAAGGTGCATAAAATAATGACTAAGATCCTACGGGGTTTCTCCCAGGATCAAGTTCCTGCTCTGCTCAGTAGTTCAGTGGTACTTTGAGACCGGCGATGATCAAGTTGATTGATTTTCTTTCAAAGTTTATGGGTTCGAATCCCAGATCCTGCAATCATTTTGATGATAGACGATAAATTTGTTGTCATCCGGCTCTTTGTCACTCATTGGGACCTTGTATTTTGCGCCACTCCAGGTTCGTGATTTCCGGTTTCTCCATAGTGTGCCCTAGTGGGTATGGGACATGCTCCTTTCGAGCGCTTATGCATCAAGGATGTCATAAAAAATCCTCATGTGGTCACCATGTCACAGAAACAATTAGGACTCAATAAATCGGTAAATGTCATAACTAATTACACAACAAAGCACTATCGTCTTTCTCTTGGCCAGATATGTCGTTACGATCCTTGGACGTGTACAAATTCGTTATGGATTTGTCACATTAGTCACTACGCTGCTGGTATGAATGTCTATCCTTTCTCTTCTTTCACTTTCGCAGACCTCCGGCTCTATCGTGAACGACCGCAAAGTGGCATTTCATCCCAATGGGATGTGGCTGTTGGGCCGACTGCTACCCAGTGGCAAGCGTTCATCTCATCCTTGAGCCGAAACGAAAAAGAATACGATCTGTATTACTTTTTACAGCATGAATTATTCGAATTGGTTAAGGAGAGCCTTGACGTGTACGAGTTGCATGCAGTGAACGGTGAATTGGACACAGCTTATCTGCGTGCGAAGGAAACAAATGAACTGGCTGAGCTGAGACGTGTCAAGGGATTGAGTGCGACTAAATCGGACGGGCCGAACGCGGATGAGGTGAAATTTCCGCTGACCACGGTCACTAATTTGGGCTCAAATGGCCCTAAAAGTGCATCACCCGCATTTTCCGGTGGTCACGGGGCTTGTGGGATTGGTAGTGCTAGCAGTTCCACTTCCGGTGCTCCGCTGACTCCCAGTTCAGCGCGCACGCCCACTTCAGCTCCCCCAGCGACAACCCTGTTGCCAAATGGATATATGGCTCCATCTACCACGGGGTCGTCTGCTCAGGCATCTATGGAATCGGTCGAGTCGCACGGACTTGGCAAAACTGAGGCCAACGTTTTCACAACACGTGAGTTTTCCAATGGTTTTTTATCTTTTCTTTTCGGTTGTCTTTATCAATATCCTATTCAGGCCTTAACATGCCCCAGTTTTATGCAATACAAACTTTCAATTTTGATCCGACCCTAAGTTAGGCTTCGAAGTTTTGCTGCCTCACTGCAACAAACCCTTCGTGCTTTCTCCATGTCCATACTAGATTGCTTGTATGTTTGGGTGCATTACTTAAGTGTCATGAACCTCATGTCAGTAGGTTGCTTTTGATGAGAGATCACATCGGAACCACGAAGAAATGAATGAAAAACAAAACAACCACAAACGAGCTAGTGTCTTAAATGACGACTGACTTGTTTTTTTGTTGTTGTTTGTTTACGTACATTGTCTGAAGTGGTATCTTTCACACGAAAGCAGGTGATTGTTCGCAATAGCTCATACCTTGCTCTCATGAGTATTTCTGTTGAACAAAAATTCCAAAATTTATGAAGTAATTGACGGTAATTCGCAGACTATCTGCTAGTTCGTATACCTGACTTTCTTGGACCTCCTATAGTTATGTGCCACTCCTGCTTTTAGGCTCGTGGTTGCCGGTTCCCCTTCACATTAGTGAGTCCCAATAACTATGGCGCATATACCTCCCGTTGCACTGTCGCCGGGATAATGACGAAATAGTAATGTTCAAATTAACAAAACCATTGAGGTCCATCTGGCCAAAAGAGTAAATTTCAAAGAGCTGGTCTGCATCAGTGACTGTACGGATTTGCAAGAAAGGTGGTGGCCCTGCGAATTCTTCCATCTTTTATTTCCTTTATTGATGGAACAACAGTGTACATCATTTTTCAAGAAGGGGACCGCGGCCAACAGAGAGCTGCCAAGTGGGAAGTTGCCCGGCTTCTGTCACCACGAAAGTTAAAAGTTCGATTCCGAAATACATCGGTTACTGCTGGTAGATAGCAACTATGTGTCGTCCGGCTCGACACCACCCGTGACTTATTGGGACCCTAAGTGGTTCTATTCCATTCCAATTTTCAGGATCACGAATGGCGATTCTCCGTTCAATATGTAATAGATCCTAGTGGCTATGTGACATGTTCATTACACTGCATTCATGCTTCTGGAACTTCATAAAAGTGGATCCCTTCGTAAAAATCCCAGAAATTACTTTCTTACCCAAGATACTCACGGATATTAGCATCCGCTTAGTAACTGAGGCCCTCGGAGTACAAGCGCGAGTTCCGATCAGGGCCATTTCAACGACGTTTTCCTTACAACGTGTGAAAACTCTTACACACTTTCCGCAGATCAGCTACCTGTGTATTTGTACTTGAAGTCGGCATTGCACTCATTCGTCCTTGCCATTCTCTGTCACATCCTCTAACTGAACGGTGCGCCGGCCAAAGTCACTTCTCTTTTAGTCGTTTTGTGCAGACAGTCAAAGGCGACTTCGTGTGTCCGACGAACTTTAACCGAGTTTTACTACAGGAGCGATGTTCGTTAGGGTTGTTGTCTCACTCGGTTTTCAACTTTCCTCATGGATTTCCTCCATGTCGTGGTTGCGTCGACCAGATATTCACTCTTCAGCGCCACACACCGCCGCCCTACGATCGTAGTCTTTCTCGATTTGAAAGGTGCGTTCGACTCTGTGGATCGACCAGCACTGTTCAGTGCTCCACCGGAAGGGTATGCCAGCGAAGTTGGTAAATCTGTTGCGAGAATTGTACTCGCATACCTGTGGTCGCGTGAACTATCAAGTTCATGTGAAACGACTAGTGGCGTTCAATAACGGTGTCCCATCTCTTTATTCCTGTTCGACTTCGTCATGGGCAACGTGATGGACGATGCTTGAGGAGGTCTTCAGAATGTAGGAAATGCGACAAACTATGTGATGTAGATTACGCAGATGGCTTTGTTTGGCTATTCGAATCCGCGGACCATGCACAACGCGCACTATATAGACTCTTGAGGTCGGTAACTCGGTTTCGCATGTGCTTTGCACCTTCCAAGTGCAAAGTGCTATTACAGGACTTGACGACACTAATGCCGAATTTGATACTGGATGGAGAGGACCTAACAATTATGGACCGTTTCACTTACCTTGATAGCTGCGTGTCAAATGATGGTAGCTCGGCAGTAGAGGTAAAAACACGTAAATCTAAAGCTCCAGTAGCTTACGCTGCACTGAAGCACTTGTAGCGTCCTGATATTTCATTGAAGTTGATAGATCGTGTGTGCTGTGCCGCAGTGCACTCACTTCAGTTCTGGTGTTTGGTTGCGAGACATGGAATATGCGTGTGGGAGATGTTCGTCACTTAGAGGTTTTCGACCACTGATTTGTACTTAGTATGGCTATGATTGGATGGAGTGACTGGGTGAGTGATGTGGAGATCAGAAATCTAATATTAGGTGCCAGCTCTAATAATACCCTATTTCAACGTATGAAACTTAGTAAACTAAGCTGATTGGGTCACGTGTTGCGTATGACACACGAACACTCGTCTACCATATCGCACCCTATTTTGCGTTCCTCCCACGAAGTGGAAGAAGCCATGTGGAGGCCAACAGATGACGTGGCAACGTGGAATGAAGAAATGTACAGCGAACTTAGGTAAAGTAGGTGTCTCACGCCTTCGTGGTTGGGGTCCGAAGGACCCGTCAACTAGCTGACTGGAGACACTGAAGGATATGGCAGTAAACCGTGAACAGTGGCGATCGTGCTGTCATTTTCTATCGAATCAGAATGATTGAAAGAGTGCGTTTATGCAGTTAGACTGTGTTCCGTGTGTTGGCTGCAGCAGCATCTTATCTTTTCCCATCTGTGTAGGTTCACTCCCTGTTCCTCTTGAATATTCACTCTTTTTATAGAAACGTAACTTTGGGGAAAAGACATTGGTCAGTGGGGTTTGCCTTGCTGTTTAATGCTGAACGATGATGATGATGGTGAATGATTAGACGTCGTCCTATTCTGATCAGAAATAAGTGTCACTTGTATTTACTACAATCGGAAATTGTCTGATTTGGAATATGCAGACGGTGTTGTGCTTCTCGTTGAAGATCTAAGTAAGTTGCAAGTGTTGCTGCACCGTCTGAACGACAACATGCCTATGATTGTTGACAATTCTGAGTTCAGAATGCCTTAATACTAACATTTATAAGGCTTGTCCAGTTTCATTTTCGCTCGTGGCTTCGTAATTTCCCTAAGTTAACATTTTCATTCTGCTTTCCACTTTTTTGACACAAAATCACTGTTCCCCATGGTTCTGTTTCGGTCAGTCTTACTGTTTGCCAAACGTAAGTAATCGTGTATAATAAAGGTGGAGGAAATTATTCCCTTTTTTGCATAATGGTTTGACTGGAATGGGTGAAACAAATCTCGCGTTGCTTGCCTAACCAAATATCGGGATTCCGTCTATGTATTCATTCCATTTCGCACGCATTTCCAAACTTTAGATTTCACGGTGCGCCATTTGTTTACTTGCAGCCTAACATCTATAACCCTTACGTAACCTGATCTCAGCCTTCTCGGGCGCATCAACGGCATGAGGAGAATTTCGTCGCATTTTATTTAGTTTTTTGCACACACTTATGCGCACCGGTTTGTCTTTCAACAGTGTTAGACCAAATCCGGGATAATCTGAACTAATTTCAATTTTCCCATGTGTATTCTTGCTTGGGCTATAATTGCAACAAATTTTTGCGCTGCGAACTCATTCGAATCATTAGAGTACCCATAGATTATTGGTCTATCTAATTTACCTTCATGCGGCCATCTCTTGGGCAAGAATAAGCCAGCTTCAGAGATGCCGCGAATTGTGCCCATCCACGAGCGGCGGTCAGAAGTAGGATCTGAATGCGGTGGTTTTAATGCGCAAACTGGGGAACCTAGTACATCAGGAACTCTCTGGTTGAATGTTGCATCTTACGCGCTCAGTGTACAGATAATGGGGATGGACTTCTCCAGTTTCTTTTTTTCCTGTGCTACACGAATTTCCGACGCAGTTGGCGTCGCACAACGACGTGGCACACTCTAATGCGACAGGTAATTTGGGTCAGTTGGATCATATCGTAATAAGCTACCGTTAGCTCGGTTCTATCAAAAACTATATCGTACTGGTCCACATACGTAGAGTCAGACCATGCGATTAGTTTAAATGCGATCTTTGCTACAGCTCAGTGACCATAGACGCAAATCGCAAACTCGATTAGTATTGCAACATCCATCCGATTCGGTTCCTCGCACCAATCATGACCAGAATCTATCTGACTAGCTAAGAACCCTGACGAGCCGCAGCGTAGATGGGCGGTGAGATCAGTGGAAGCAGATGGTGCACTTGACATTTGGTTTTGCCTATGGTCATACGTCCATCAGAGACACTGGATTTCTCGTGAGTCGCTTAGTCTAATGAAGCTCAAACACCAGCTTCCTGACTGTAAGGAAAGAAATACGATAAGACGACATTTGCAGTGTCAAGCGACAACTAGCCTTAAGAAATGTGATGGAAACTGGTGGATTAATGTGATAGAGGAATTGGAGGTTGCAGCAACTTAAGGTCTACAGTCAAAGGCTGTTTAAGCTTATTCATGGCACCAGTGGATGGGAAAATTCGGTTAGTGAAAAACAGGTGATAGAAACGAAGACTCTGTTCTTGACTGACAGCAAATGTCCGACAGGTGGGGTGAATGCTTCTTGTTCAACTTCTTCAGGGGCGAGGTGATGGAGTGTGGTTTAAGAAGTCTTCAGGAGAAGCCGCGTGACCTAGATTACGCAGACAACGTCGTGTGCCCATTCGAATCCACGGCAGATGCGCATTATACACTAGACAGATTCGCGAGGACTGTAACAATTCGGTATGTGTTTTGCACCTTCAAAGTACAAAATTGTGTTAAAAGACTGGATGTCAGCAATTCTGAGTTTGATACTTGCGGATGAGGAACTTACTGTTGGCCGTTGGTGGCTTCTGGACTAAGGATAATGGCACGGAAGTAGAGATAAACACGCGTATATTCAAGACTCGAGCAGCATTCGCGGGATCGATGTATTCGTGTCGTCGACCTAATATCTCACTGAAGTTGAAAGGTCATGCGTACTGTGCCACAATAAGTTCAGTTCTCTTGTATGATTGCAAGACGTGGTGTTCATGTTGATTACTTTGAGCTTTTCGATCATCGGTCATTACGAAGTATTGCTCGGATTGGATGGAGTTGACTGCATGAACAATGTCCAGGTTGGGAATTTAGTACTGAGTACTCAGACGGTGAATATTCTATCGCGAAATATTAAGCTCAAGAGACCACGCTTATCGGGTCATATGTTGCGAATGGCGAACATTCGTCTATCATCATCGTTCAGCGTTAAACAGCAAGGCAAACCCCACTGACCAATGTCTTTTCCCCAAAGTTACGTTTCTATAAAAAGAGTGAATATTCAAGAGGAACAGGGAGTGAACCTACACAGATGGGAAAAGATAAGATGCTGCTGCAGCCAACACACGGAACACAGTCTAACTGCATAAACGCACTCTTTCAATCATTCTGATTCGATAGAAAATGACAGCACGATCGCCACTGTTCACGGTTTACTGCCATATCCTTCAGTGTCTCCAGTCAGCTAGTTGACGGGTCCTTCGGACCCCAACCACGAAGGCGTGAGACACCTACTTTACCTAAGTTCGCTGTACATTTCTTCATTCCACGTTGCCACGTCATCTGTTGGCCTCCACATGGCTTCTTCCACTTCGTGGGAGGAACGCAAAATAGGGTGCGATATGGTAGACGAGTGTTCGTGTGTCATACGCAACACGTGACCCAATCAGCTTAGTTTACTAAGTTTCATACGTTGAAATAGGGTATTATTAGAGCTGGCACCTAATATTAGATTCGTCACCTCAACATTACTCGCTGTCCCGCGTGATTCAAGAGATTAGGGCTGACGTTGAAATGGTAAATCACGCATCGAACAAACCGAAATAGCAAGAACGATGACAAGGTCTCTCATGATGGGCCTGAGGGAACTTCCTCTCAGGTCCTTCGGTCACATCCCCGTGCTGGTTTAACGCTCTGCTTCCTTGTGGGTCAAATTTTTGCGCGGATGGTTGAAATTCGGATTCTCATCCCGAAACTACTGGTGCGGTGTGAGCCATTGCAAAGTACCAGCCCCGTTCTAAGAGGATTCGTGCCAACAGCTCTTCTGATAGGGACCATCTAAGAAGCCACTTGTAATTGGGATTCAGTCGACTTCGCCATTGAATGCATTTGGGGAAGGTGTGCAAACAGATTGCGCACATTACTGATATCTAAGTTGCTTTCAATGTTTGCGGACCGTAGCTTATCGAACAACAAGCTGTTCTGTCTAGAACACTTGGAGCTTTTAAAATAGATGCATAACAAGTCTCAAGAACGCGCGGTGTGGTTCTCACTTCTATGGTTATTGTTCATCGTCTAGATACAAATTGCGTTTCTTACTGCTTTCTTCGCGTGCCAGGTTATCCGGTTCCTAATATGTCTTGGCATCAATCCGATTTCTGACCCGGTCACTTGTTTGTTCTGCAGTAAATCCTAGAATATAGACACCTCTTTCATTGACTCACGATCTCTGCCTTCCTTGATGTTCTTACGACTACCTTTCACCCATGTTCAGGGCCGTAAATGATATTCGTCTGGGTTACCCCCTTTAATCCTACCTTTTCAACTTTGCAGTTAAAATGATTATGGAGATAGTCCTATCCTTATGAGAAAAAGTGCCATTGATATTTGGTCACTCAGGATATGCGGACGGCGTCCTGCTTTCGAGTGAAAACTCTGACAATTCATCGGTCGTCTGAACGATAGTATAGGTTGCGTTATACACCTTCAAAGTGTAAAATGCAGCTGCAAGACTGAATTGGCTCTGACCTGAACCTTGTTCTTAAGGGAGTGCAATTGAATAAAGTGAGTCATGTCCCTTTAATAGTTGTATCTCATTAGGTTATCGCATATCAAATGCAGTATCGTCCCATGTACAGAAAGTTCAATTGGCAGTTACGAACTTGGGATGTGTGTAGCGTCGACGTGACATCCGCTTATCAATCTAAAATGGAATTTACACAACAGCAGTAAGTTGGATCTCGCTCTGTGTCTCGGAAACATGATCGTTGCGATGCACGAAAACTCTGCATTTGGACACTGTCGCCTTCGTGGCATCGATGGAACATTGCGGGAGGATTTTTTGGCAGTTCTGAGGTTGGGCGTAGGATTTTGTCCTCTAGGATCCAGTCAGCCGAACAAGTTCTGAAGTTTTATAGATTGGAGCTGTTGGGTTAAGTGTTGCGCACGCTCGCGCACCCACTCCTTCGGCATACACTGTTCCCGGAGGCAGTCGCCGCCTGGAAAATGCGTCAAAGTTATCAGTCCATAACGTGATGCAAAAGTATGGGAATCTTAACCGGTGGGCTGTTTCGAGTAGATCGAGTTGTTTTACGATTTGAAGTCTATGAGTTCCCCCAACGTGATGGTTGGCGATAATAGATTGTTTTTGCATTCAAAATTTTTCTTTTTCTGTGTAGATCTTCAGGTATTTGTTTTGCAATCGATTTTTGACTACCTCTTGTGTCTTTTGAGTAGATGGTACTGTGAGGTGGGAACTAGAACCAGAGTGCTTTGACGCGAGATCAATGATTGTAAAAATTGAACTGCAGCTGCATTTCTGTTCCATTCTTGCGTAAAGCAATTCATAGAGAAATGCAATCATTCATTGGGTCGCGACTCATCTAAGATCCGTGTTATTCCATGACGTTTGAATTCGGAGAGAATTTCATTATATTAGTAAGCTAGTAAAACTTCATAGCGATGACTGTGGATGATAACACGCGAATGCTTTTTCACAATCTTAAATCGGGACATTTAATCGAAACTTTTAGCCCATTTGTTTCATTGAAGGAAGGAGCGTACTGTATAGCTGATGTAGCCCACTACATGGGAAGTAGGAAGAGGACCGACAGCAATGACCTCAATACTTGGAGTGGAATATAACCACAAGAGATCACAACAGGTCAGATGTGGTGGCGAGCCACCGAATTTGGGATTCGAATTTGGGACCGTTTTGAGGTGTCTGGCGCCTTATCCATTTGACCGTCGCAGGAACCTCCTTGATTGTCGTTTTTCCTTGTTCAGGATTCCCATTTGGGCACCCAGGATATTTAAGTATTTTCGGCCACTCTGAATTTGGAGCAATAGTCACGCCGCAGTTAGCTGAATTCAGCCATTCCTTCTGCATGTATTTTTCGTGTTCTTTTTTCTGTGAAACTGTGCGGTGATAATGGTAGTGGCATCCAGGATGTTTTAATTGTACTGACAGTAGAATTAGAATCTACGCAGTAGTAACTAGCCCCGTTGTTTGACGACCGTGTTTGTTGTCTTTCGAATAGCAATTTTTAGCGTTCCCCTCATTCATTATCAAACATTCGGGTTTCAACCTGTTTAATACTGTACTGTGTCGGAAATCTCTTAACCAACTTCTCAGTCTTCACTCAGTCACAAACTCCTTTCTAGAAATCATACACTCTATCTCATTGGTAGTAAGAGATGCAGCACGATGAAAGCCAATCTACCTTTTTTATTCAGGAAGCTTGTTCGGTAATTCTTCCCACTTGCTACTGTTATCGCAACGTACGACCGGTATAAATTCTCCGATTTACCCTGGTCCCGTCATGCACTGTTTCATAGTCCATGAGAATTCGGTTCATCTGGCATGAAAATCAACGCTGTGATTATACCTCATGGAGAATTGTGCGATTTGGTTAGGAAGAATTCGCTGAGTTTGTAACTTAAACTTTGATTGGACCGTATACCGTTATTGTTTTACACCGGCTTGAAAATAGGCGTGTTGTCAGCGCAAAAGCATCCTAGAGAAGACGGACGTAGAACGGACGTCGTGATCTTTTGTAGTTTTTGTGGGTTTTTTGCAGGACACGAGTTTTACAAGCAGGCCATACCGCGTTCCTCTCACCGACTTCAGTTCTGAGCCGTGTCTCTCAGCGTTCCCAACCAACAATGAACCTCATCTCTTGCATGCAGGAAAGCGGGTGTCACCACCGGATGCTAAAACCGAAGCCAACTTCTCCACAGCTCCACACCAGAACATGACCTGGTCGCCACGTTGCTCGCTCCAGCCTAGCCCGGCACCTGCACAAAGAGCACGAAAAGGTAAACGATGGGCAAGTATCGGTAAAATATCCCTAAGCTACCGAGGGCGACGTAGAGCAATTACCTCGGCTAGAGGGCTGCTATCTATGCCCAGCACACAACAACGCACCACATCATTGCTCATCCGATTTTTCTGCCAGACTTAGGTAATACTTCGGAGGCATCGGTGGTCGAATACATAAGGTCGCCGGGCTTCCTCAATGCAGGGAGACCAAGTCTTGGAACCGTAGAAAAGAGCACCATAAACTGTGGCATTACAAATCCTTTCTTTGAAAGAAAATCGCATGTCGTGGCGTCTTCATAAGTGTTACAGGTTCGCAAAACCTGCTCTGGCTATCGTAATTCGTGATGTGATCTCCCCAAAACTATCGCTACTTGTAATCAAATTCCCAAAGTAATTGAGGCTATTGGCTGCGTCCAACAGATCACCACAAAAAATGTGTGCATGCTCGGGCTACTCCCATTCTTGGAGAACTACCTTGTAATTTGGATGTACAAAGCATAAACCGTAATTGGATATCTCAATCGCCAAGCGATCCAACGCGCGTTAGATGCCTGTCCATTGTCACACAACAGAGAGGGGGGATATGGTCGAAATTCTCCAAGTCAAAAACTCTGCTCCGTTAGGAGAACCAATACACCAGAATGAGTGGTTTGTAAAACGTCCCCTGTGGAAAATTGGGAAGGAATAAGAATACGTGGCCCCTTTGTCGTGCTCCGCGGAGACGACGAGCGGTGTCGAAGGTTGGGCATAATTCCCAACGTATCCTGTGGTGTGACGGTACAACTTCATGACCGACAGATTCAATGCAATTGATTACTATGGGGTAATTAATGCGGCCACTGGAAAATCTTGGTTCGAAGGTGTGCTTAAAGCTCGCCTCTGGTGATGAATGCGATTTCAATTGCTCACCTTCTGACTAAATAAGCCGTATTTCATCAGCATGCAACCAGTCCTTGATCTCTTTGATGCTGAACGAGATTCGAATCCGTCGTTCACAAGTTTGATACTGAATGAACACGGCGGATAAACCTCCACATCTGCTCAGCCACTGGACGGTACAACAACCACGCATTTGATCATATCTTGAATTTCTGCTGTCCTAATGTGTTGATATTATTATGGTTGCGCCTTGATCTTCGTATACCCTTTTTATTCAATATTCCCTATCAGTCAGTGGCAAATCCATCTTCAACTTCATTCTAATGATTATCATTTGGATGTTTCAGGTGCCTCCGGATCCACTATGCCCAATCCTCAACCTGCTTGGTCTTCCGATCCCCGAACTCCTGGAAAACCAAGACTACACGGTCAACCAAGTGGGGATACCTTATCTATTGTTCCAGGCCCTGTCACCAAGCAGGAAGACGGTATTAAAGGATCGAGGTCTCCAGCAACTGCATTGGACTCGGGTGTAGCTGCAACCCCAACTATTTCGGATCCCCGTTCGGGCGCAAATTCGGTCCAAGCAATAGGTAATCTGTCTGCTGCTAAATCATCTCCAACGTCTGTTGTTGACCCTAGTTCAATAGTTGCCGCGTCTGGTACGGATCCTGGCGTGTCGGCTGAATCCAGTTGTTTGGAACCATCTGGTCATATAGAGCGGGAATTGGTTGGTACAGTAAATGCAGAACCACATGATAAATCGTCACCTATGGTAGCCGAGAGCATGGTTTCATGGGCACAGTCAAACAGCCGAAGTTCAGTCGGGCGATCTCCGGTCGCGGCACCCCAACCACAGCGTCCTGGTGTCCAAACAACAGGTAACCGTGTTCAAGCACTTGATGTTTCCTTCTTCTAGACTGGGAAATTTTATTGTGAGAACAACCTGGCGAATAAGTTTTTTTTGTGATCCGTAATCATGTCACTCTGTCACAATATATTACTCATAACCCCAAAGTATATATATATATAAATATATATGTATGTATATATCAGACAGGACGATAAATGATACGAAAGCGTTAATCTGGCTTGGGATTATTCACAAGTCATAGATGTTGTCATCAATAATCTTTTTCTCACCGTATATAATTTGTCTGATATATTGCATTGTGATTGGCCTGATTACGAATCGCTGAAAAGAGCCTGTTCGTCAAATTGACCGGCGATGGTCAAGTGGGTTGTGTCTGTCATCGCAAAGGTCAGAGGTTCAAGTCCCAGATCTGCCGCTCGCTTTGATGTTTAATGGCATCTTGCTATTGCCCGGTTCGTTACCACAAGTGATCTATTGAAACCTTACGTGGTTCTATGTCACTCCAATTTTCAAGGTCAAAGCCCACGATTCCCCTCACTTGGGCTATGGAATATCTCCATTCCAATCCAATAATGCTTCAAGCATGTCATAAAAGAACAACTTTACATGTGCATCGTGTGCTTTTCCGTGAAGGAAAGGTGGTCCGTGTCCAGTTCATCACTTGGTTATATGGTCGACAGCGTTAGACTCTGTCTTGGTCCAAATGAGATCTTCGGAATGAAATTCGTTCTTTTTTCTGAAACCTAAATTCGTATGCCTCTGTCTGATGAAGAAGCACACATTTTGCTTGAAAATAGCGATCTCCATTTCCTCCTTTTTTACTTTGGGATTTGTTTATCTTTTTTTCTTGATTTCCATATTTAAGATCTCCCCGCGAACAAAGGAGTTAATGGGCATGCTGGAGATCAGAATCAGTTCGGCCACTGTGCTCCTACTTCGCTGTCGATGGTTGACAATATCGATCCCTCTGCCTCAGTCGTTCGCGGTCTTGGCTCGGTTCACGTGACCCCAACAACCACAACCGGTGTAATGACTACCATAAATGGACCATTAGCTACAAATGCAACACCATCGAAATCATCCCCGTACGATTTTGATCCAGCCACACGATCCAAAGAGTTGCCGTGTGATTCTGTCACTCTCCGACCGAACTTGGCCGCAGTTCGTCCTCAGGGTCCGAACGAATTGTCACAAACTGCACCACCACCGCAGCCGTCTGCTCTACCGCCTGGTGATGCGTTCGTTCCAAACAATATAGATTGCGCGTTCGGTCACAAAGGCGCCATAAACAAAGCACATATAAATCCGGCTACCGCTTTGGTCCCTCCAATGGTGGGCCTCCCCGATGGTGGAACGACGCTGACTCAAGAACAATGGGAAAATCGTAAGAGTAAAATCGCTCAGCTAGAGAAGATTCACTCCACTCTGAGCAAGAGCAAAAGTGCTTCAACTCCCGGAGCTGTGGCTGCTGCTGCTGCTGCGGGGGCCGTATTCCAGCAGCAACAGCAACAGCAGCAGCATCGTCTTCAGAGCGGTGCTACTGGCCCTCCACCTATGCCACCCAGCTCGATCCTACAACCACCGGGGCCGATTATTCCGCATGCTTTAGGTGTGTTTTAATTACCTTATGAATATCTTTCTCTTCATTTTATTTGATTTTCGTTATTTTCCGAGCGTTAATCAAGTCATGAAAGCCGTTCTACTTTTGAGTGCTTCCAGCCTCCATTATTTTACGTAAATCTTGGCTACGACTCAGTTTTAAAAATCCGGTTTGTTGTACTGAATTCAGAAATCTAAAATTTGTGTTGATTTTCACTCAATACCTTGTTAAAAGGGATCATCATCATACCTCCGATGTGTCGTGCTTCATCAGTGCTGCAATCAGCATTTATACGTAGAATCACTGCGGATTCCGTTAATCATCCAAGTGCTAACTCACTGCTGGACAAACGGATTGAAAATTTCATTTGACATACTTCATATCACCGTCGGATGTGTCCAACGTGAAGCTTGGCACTCGCTCAACTGACCTGACTGCATAGAAAATTATTTAACGGCGCGATGCACCAAGGAAATCAGAGTGGGTACGGGTGATACTTTGCAGAATTACACAATGTTGGCTTAAATAGAACATCCTGGATCCCGATGACTAATCAATGACGTGAAAATGGAGAGTGGAAGAACTAACATTTGTGGTAAACTCAGCACTTCGTCCCTTTTTCTTTTCTTTTCCTCGTTCATGGTTTTCATCCTTCGTCATGATTCCGATGGCACATGATTTGTATTCAGATTTGTGCAAACGTATACGCGCTAGACTGAATTGAGCGTAGGAGGTGCATTTTGATGCTTTATTGTCGACAATTTGATTACGATTTTCGTTTGTTTTGTTTTCCATATACCTTCAAGGTGCGAATGCCCCCACAGGTTTTGGTTCACCCCCTTACGTCGGTCCACAGCGGCCAGGTGGAATGGATGCCTATGGTGGTCCGAGACCGGTTATGATGCCTGGGGCACCACCTAATGATATGGCTCAACGTGAGTGGGATCGTTTGTGTATGGATTATCAGCGTGAAAAAGGTGAGCCTCCTGGTCCTCGATTCCATCCGTCTTGTCGACAGCCAGTAATGTATGATCCCAGCGGTTGCCCCATCATGTCTACTGACTCACCCACACCGCCTCACGGCACCAACCTCCCTCCTGGTGCAATGGTTATGCCTAATCAAATGATGATGGATCATCCTGGTTGCGGACCGAATCCCCGTCACTTTGGACCACCGATCGACGGTCCCGGAGTTGGACCCCCGGTTGTTATGGTACCTCCAAACAACACCAATCTCACTTCTGTCAGTTCACCTTATCCGCCGTCGGTATCGGGTGCTCTGACCACAGTTCCTCAGCATTTTCGATCGGTACCAGCCGTAATGAGTGGTGGCTACCCAGGGCCGGATCCACAAGTCCCATTGGGTGTGCTTTCATCCGGACATAAACGTCCCTATCATGGCCCCGTTGTGAGTAGTGACCCTTGGATTCAGTCCAGTGCTCCGCATTCAATAATGTCTCAAGTACCGATGAACGATTCTGCTCTATTTTCTGGCTCCGCGCAACCTGCGACATCTGTACCGGGTGCTCGCATGGGTCCTCTACCCGGTGTGTGTGGAAGCGGGATTGGTTCTCCCATTGGTTCAGGAATCCCGGTGTCGCTCTCCATGCCAATTACATCCTCTGCCACATGTGGTGCTGCGGCTAATGTGAGTGCTCCAGCTACCAGCGGACGTACGACGTCTGGCGTGGGGAAAGCAGGAGGAAAGAAACGGAAAACCGCTGCCGCGAACCGAGCTGCAGCGTCTGCCATGTCATCAGCTACCGTTCCACCTGCAGGACCAATGACCACACAAACGCCCTCGGGTTTCGGAAAACCCTCCGGTCCGGGTTCAATGATTCCTGGCTCGGTTACTCCGACAAAACCAGCCTATCCGATGACCCCCGGATCCTACATATCGGACGCTCCTGGAATGACGGGACCGATGCATCCCCATCGACCAACCTATATGTCCCAATCTAGCACAGGCATCCCAGCTGGTCACCCGCATTCTCAACAACAAAGCCCGGGTCCGTTATCTCACTATTCTGGCCCTGGTCCGGATCCTTACTTCACACACTATCCGGTGAGTATACCCAATTGACACTTCATCTTTTGCAACGTTAGTAGATATTTCGTGTTTTTTAGATGACCGGCAATAGTCGAGTGGATTGAGCATCTGTTAACACAACAGAGGTCCGAAGTTCGAATCTTAAATCCGTTGTTCCCTTTGGTGGTAGGTGCAAATTCGCTGTCCCTCGGCTCGTTACTACACCTGACCTATTGAAAATGTGTGTGGGGGTATGCCACTCCAGACCTCAGGATCACGGTTACCGGTCCCCCCCTTCCGCATATAGTGAGCCCTGTCGGCTGTGCGGCATGCCCTTTCCACTGTATTTATGCTTCAGGCATGTTATAAAAAGGATAGCTCTAGCACGTGCATCTGGACTGGCAGGCAGTTTTCTTTGCTATACTGTTACTATAGCTTTGTTTTTAAACTCACTGACCCTGTATCGACGTGCTCTGGTTCCGGGTTCTTATCTCAGTATCATTTACTCAAATGAGAGGATGACGAGAGAGTGAAAAATCGATTGCGAAATAATAAGCTAAAAAACCATATCGGGAAAGAAAGATTTCGAGTGCGAAAAGGCGATCGATTGCAACACAGCCATATTATTGATTATTGTCAAGCACAAATCTGTGTTAGTATCGTGTGCCACCAGGATCTTTCAGTTTAATGCCTTTTCGCAATGACTTCAATTGGCCACCTTGACCCGTTCTCTCACTACTACCCGTTTCGGAGAGCCGCATGCAACGAGGCTTGCGTTTTTTGGTCATGCACAAAATATGTCTCAAACACCCTATTCCATTCCCATTCAGTCCTTCGTCTAAATACTGAACTCGGGCTCAGTATTTCACTGACAGACTTCTCCCATCATATTCTACCGGTATCCCTAAGGCAACGATGTACAAACAGCGACAGTCTTTATACATCTGTCCGCAACGGCCATGTTTATGAGCCGCGTAGCAAGTGATCTTTCTGGTGTCGGGTGCATTCGATCTTTGATCGACAAGCAGGTGTCACAGATGCCAGTTGAGCCTTTCTTGTGCATGAAGATAGAGTTGAACAATGTACAATTACGTCGTCGGGAAGACGGCTCAATTCATCGATCAGTACACAGGAAGGCAACGTAGAATGGGCAATACTTTCACAGTTTGTTTCTTAATGTGAAGAGGAACTTAATTAGATGTCTGATTGCCAGAACAAAAAGAATATGCACTGAAGATACTCTTGAAGCTGGACTGCAGACGCTCAGAAGAGCATTCACTGAAAATGGTTTCCCAAGTAGATTAATTGATAAGATATTGGAGACAGAACAGGAATTTCCTAGGAGGGCGACGGTGGAAAGAAAGCCAGTATACATATCTCTACCATTCAAAGGTGGCACGCTAGCAGAGATAGCACGACGAAGACTGACTAGTGCTATCAATAGGATATTCTGCGCAGCCAAGCTTCGAATCTTGTTCAAATCCCGCCCCGTAGTGTCACTAAGGTTGAAAGACAAAGTCCCTGATTCTGCAGCCTCGTTTTGTATCTATTCATTCACATGTTTCTGTGGGACAATGTGCCTCGACCGCATGACCAGGCGCTTGTCTGAACGCATCCATGACCACCACCCTGCACGGTTGGGCATTAAAACAATTAAGTTACTTAATAACGCAGTCGTTTCACATCTAACACAGACTAACCACACCGTGAATGTGCTGCAAGCTTTCCGGATCCGGTACTAGGGTCAGAGGTCAACAATCCGGGTTGGCAAAGTGTCGCCTTTTGAGCACTGCGGAAGCTGTCGCGATCCGTCTTCTCAAAAACAATTTGTGGTTGCGTTTCAACTCCCCTGGCCCACCCCTGTCCCAATGCAAACCCTTGACACTACAAATCCCTTCCCCACCCATATTTGTATCTGACTAATCTAATCCTTCCTATAGTGAACTTTTTTCTAAATATATAGTGATGTAATAGCATGAGTACAAGTCACTGGAAATGAGCTTGTTTGCCAATTTGTATTTTCTCAATGTGTTCGGTAGGAATTTTCAAGGAATTGATGTTCTATCGAGAATGGGACAATTTCTGTTTTTCGACGAATTTGTGGCAGGTTGAGTTCGCTGTATAAACCAGTTCAGCTAACAATTCTAAATTACCACGTTCTCACTCTCAACTCCCCGTCATTGTTCCTCCGACGTGATTGTTTTCGCTAGACCGAATTTCGATTGCCGGATTCCATGTCATGGTATTGTTTTTATGCGCAATGAAATAGCCTTCATCTATTTCGTCCGGTTTTTCCCTCCTGATTGGAATCGTGATTCGCAGCAAACTGTTAGGTTGATTGCGCCGATCCTGATGGATCATCAATACCGAAATGGAACTTTTATTGGCAAGAGATTGAGCCAAACGATCGCATCTCAGTAAAACGAATCACAATCATGCCTCATGCGATGGCAATTTCACTTCCACATTCCTTAACAACCTCCTGATATTCACGGCACCTAGCGAAACCTCATGGAGCTCTATGCCTCTCCATTTTTGAGGACTATGATTGTTGATCCCACCACCTTCTCGTGTCGTTGGCCCTGGCGGCTATGGGACATGCTCTATATAGTAAGCATGTTTCAAAAAAAATCACTATCTTCAGTTAATGATTGCCCGTCTTTTGAAATTTGCCTTTTGTAACTACTATTTTGAGTTACTTGAGTGACTCGTAGAATAAAGCTGATTCGGTCAGAACCAGAAGCGATTCCAGAACTAAACGTGGGGCTATCATTCTAAAGTTTGGTAGAATAAATTAGGGCATATCTCAACAGCAGCAGACCAAGTGGAACAGCCAGTGGGACGTGGTCAAGCCGTCCGACAGAAGTTCTAGCGCAATACACGCAGCACAATGCGTGAATCGGGCAAGACGTAGGAGCCAGGATCACGTTTATGAGTGAATGTGTTCGGTATAATTGACTAGACAAGTTCTGAGAAAGCCAAACATAAATCGGGAAAAATGAGATGGAAAGATCAACGGATGTATTTTCATCCATTCATGTCTACTAGATGTTGCACCTTTTGCCGGCCATCTTTTCGCTCAGTTGACTCCATTACTTTTCCAGGCCTCAGTCTTTATTCTGACCTGTGATATCTGTGACCTGGTGAAAGATATTTATAAATACTTCACCAATGTGAGTACAAATCAAGTGTCATTAGTATAGCGGCAAAAGAGATAAATAGTGCAAAAAAGATGGTAGAAATTACTGGTTAAGGTTCATCACACACACATGTTGACTTTTCAGGAGATTCTAATCGCTTAGTTTATCATTCAAATCACAAAAGTTTCATTGCCAATCGAAGTGACATCGTCAGTGCTCTAATGCGATTGGTTGCTGTATTCTGTATACTTGATCTAGACGCTAAGCTAAGGGACCAGAACCTCATTAAAGTCTGCAACTTGAGCTACGAGCAACGCCAATTTTCACGACTTGTAGCTCATTCTTCCCCTCCAAAACTTCCCCTGACTACCAGCACGATGAAGTTCTCTTTGTCCTTCAGGTTAGGAATCAATTCGAGGTGGCAATTCCATCGAAAACTGAGTTGAACAATGATTGTTCCAAACGGGTGGGCTCCTATCTCAGAAACAGTCGCACAAAGTCTTAACAAACGATGTGTTATTGTTAGGTGATTCTGTTACCCTTGTTTTACATTACCCGGATGACGAGCGGTCCATATTGACCGATACTGTATTTGGATTGGTTCTTAATTGGCCAATCACGTGTCCTCATTTCGTAATTGGGCATGCACTCTGAATTGAACGTGTCTGACAAATCGATCCCCTGCGCCATCATTGTTCTAACCTATCAGCTCTCAGTTTGTACGGCCCCCACTCAACCATTCCTCGCTGCCCTTTGAGCATATCCTTGTTAGAATCAAAGTCTTTGGTTGAGAACCCTAATCATTCCACTGCCTAGCGGATGGACACCGTAGCAGCACCCAGCTGTTTATTGTCAAGTAGTTTCGTAAGAGATTTTCCACCTAGTAGCTCACATTTTCTCAAACCTCGTCAGTCTCTGAATCTCGACTCCTGCAATATGTGTATTCTCATGGAGATCAATCAACATGCGCGTTTAGTGCTGATTAGGTGGCGAATTAACGAATTAACGATTCGAGTTATGTAATTCAACTAACTGCCCCTAATATTTCATCAAGATATTTCATGTGCACTTCAGGTAACAAAGAAGCTCAAGCTATGGGCCAACGTGGTGTGAGAATAGCACTGTCTGACAAGGTCGAACTGGTCCTTTCAAATCAGATCTCGATTAATAATCTCGATCAGTGGACGTTCTAGTGAACTGCAGTGTTAACTACAGCTTACTTGTTATTTCGACGTATACTCCAATGGACGATTTTTATGACGAAATTGCCACTGTCGTCCGTAAGAGCAAAGTCTCCGATGTTGTAGTGGTAATGGATGCTTTGACTTCACAAGTAGTATATATATATAGTGGAATAGGTCCTAGCAACTATGGGGCATGGTCTTTCCATTATTCTCATGTTCCAGGTGTGGATAAAGTGTTATTCACGGCTTATTACTTATTCGACGGCCGTTTCCCAACCGGAAGACGCATTGCCGACTGTCAGCGTACTACGGTACGCTGACAGTCGGCACTCATTTTGTCATGAGATAGCTTATGAATTCCAGTGATACATGTGCGAGCAGATGAATGTACGCATCGAAATAACCTTCAATCCCCGATCTCTGGAAGAGAATCCAAATCTATGTTTATTGCTCAACTGAAAATTCTGTACTCTAATTCTGGAGACATTAATCACCGTAGCTGCAGTATTCACACTTGATAGTAGTGTTTAATATAACCGTTGAATGTGAGATTTTCTAGTGCCCTAATCAATCCCCTGTTTGATAAGGCCAACTCAGGGTATCGGACTCATCTGTTAAATTTCGTCCACTCCTCGAACAGGAGATGCTTCGGTACCCATGATGAAAATCAACATTCTGGCTTTATTGAGGCTGGCAAGTTTAACACTGGTTGGTGGTATGTTGTGCATTTATCGAGGCAGAGATTATGCCATTCGTGCAATCCGATATCCTAGAACCTTGTTATTTAGTTTTTCAATTCACTTGTTTCTAGCATTCTTCCTGTTTGAGTAAACAGTAGTATAGCACGGGAGACCGAACATCGTTCGAGTGTGTGTGCGTGTGTGTGCGCGCGCCACATTTGCACGGACAATGTTAATTATAAAGGAAAGAGAGTACCCGACTGGGTCAAACTGGTTTAAGCGATCGTTGTCTCTGACATGTTTTTTTATCGACTGCATTCGTCAGGGGTGTGTACCTATAGGATTATTTTGTCTTCTATATTTCCACGAACCGACATACCGTCGAACTCTGGTCTTGTGTGAGTTTTGTTCACGGACACATCGAGAAGTTAACCATCTTACTCTGTAGACCACTGATGTTTGCCCGTAGTACTTTAGTAGAAGTGATTTTCGGGTCATTTAGATATTGTCTTACATGGTTGCCCTTCGGTGAATTCCGAGACGTTTCGTAAGCCATTATCCGATCATTACATGACTGATATTTATCTGGTGCCTTCAAAGTGACGCTTATTTTCAGCGATCGCTCATCTGTATCTCAAAACTGGTCTAATTTGAAATCACCTGTCCTTTACTGGCTATTTCCTTATGATACGTCTCAAGTGTGGTTCCCCATATTTAGTAAGGCCATGTCTACTTGCTTCAACCTAGAACAGCAAGAAAGTATCCGCATTCCCCCCCTCCGAAACTTCGAAAGGAAATATCTTACAGAAATAGCTTTGACACTGTTTGGAATCTCAGAATAAGATTTTCCAATGTTACGTAGTCAACCAACATCCCTTTCAATTCACTTGTGATCGGTGGCAGTTCGTTGCCGCTCTGCCCGTTATTACACATTATCTATGGTCATTTCACATGACTGTGCCAGCTCATTTTCAGGCTCATGGTAGCGGATTGTGACGGCTATATGTCACGTTCCTTCTAGTGCGCGAAAACGTGAACCATGCCTTAAAAATACTAGTGCTAGCGACAAAGTGTCCTAAATTTTATTGGAATCCAATTGTTTTGGATGTACTGAAAAATCTATGCTCCTTGTTTTATGGTCTACGTAAAAGTCACAATGTCGGGACATAGCTGTTGTCAGTTGTCAATGTTATTTGAGGTATTTTACGGTATTTCTCCCATCAGCATTTGGATATGTGCAGAAAACCTAAAGGGGACTGTCAGTAATCACCATGTTCATCCCAGCATTTCGTATCACTTCAAGTTCGAGTAAACGAGGAAAAAACCAGCATAAAAAGCAACTAAAAAACTGCGCTTCGTGAAAAAATTATTGATTACAAGTGTAATCTTTATTCCGCAAACCATTCTCCAATCTCAAAAGTGACATTTGCGGTTGACAAAATTTCAGCTTGGTTCCAAATCTTACCAGGTATGACTGCAAAGTCTAGGCCTATTCTTTACTGGGTACCCAGAATTTGATCCCAAGTTTGTTTTGCTCGTTCGCCGTTTTTTCCCATAGATTGTCCTTGTTTTCCAGCGGTATGTGTTTGTCGATTGTGAGGGAGTTTTGTAGTCCGTACTCCTCCATGCAGTTGCTATTTAAAGTCACAAACCCGTATCGGTCCTCCATCTCGTGATATTGGCCTTAGTTCAATGCACTAAATTGGCGTCTTGAAATGTTCAACGTTAGATGATCACGATGTGTACACTATTTTTAACCGTTCGTCATGAATCACGAAAAAAGGATAAGGAGTGTAAATCTTTCCTTTTCTGTCCGGTTGTTTAAAGTATTTTACAATCAATCTTTCACTATTCCTCGTTCTACCTTTCTCATCTGACTGGATGATACTGTAGGATGGTAACGAAAATCAGAGCACGTTGATCCAAGGTTAATGGTTTTGCATCTTTGAAGTAGATTCTCGGTGTTCTTTTTCTGTCCAATTCATTCGAAGGGGTCTTACACACACGACCCGGCAACTTTTCGATCTCATTGTATGTATGGAACTATCCCACTTAAAGTTGCCGGTTGGCTCGAGCCTTCTCATCTTGAGCGATCGACAGTATGTGTCTCCACATCACATACAGTCAAGTTTGACCGATATCTGCTTCATCTAAGAGCCCCTGTCCAGATTGTCCATCTCGCAACATCGCACTTGGGGCGTGCACCGATCTTTCGTTGGATTCTGCTAATGGCGAACAGCCCGCGTTCATTTCGAGACCGCTTTATCCAATTCCGTGAGGAAGAACAACTTCATCGGTCGAAATGACTAACTCCGCTGTCGACTTCGTCAGGCGCGCCTCATCTTCTGCTCCAAACACATGATGTTTTTTGTTAAATGGTAGCTGTAAAGAAATCCATGCTCATCTGACATGCGGTTAACTGTCCTGCATTGTGACCAGACTATCACCAGTTCGTATCACATAACCCCCGAAGTTGATCGATCCAATTTACTGGATCATACCTATCACCAATTTTGGTTCACTTTTTCGTGGCCTGCTTCTATCTTTCTGTTTTTTTATCCCTAATTGGTCGGATAGCACAGAATCCACCGAGGAGCTTTCAAGTTATCAGGAGTGTGGCACTTTCGTGCGTGGATTACACTAAACTCTCACGATTACGAATGTTTAATTTATTCAAAATTCAACCAAATGGTCAGTGAGACCGTGCTCTAACCAACCTTATGGTACTTTTCGTTACCCTGAAACGTTGCTTTAATTCGTTAGCAGTTCACGAGATCATCCTCATATTCATCTTACACGAGCAATTATCAACGGGCCAGCAACTGTTGTGTGCCAAGATTTGGGCGATGCATTTGAGGATGAAACCATTTCAGCTGTCTCATTTGTACTCTTATTCGACAAAATGGGGTCAAATGACAATATGATCGCCTCGAAGAAACCGTTTCACCCACCGATCTGTCTATGCACGCACCGAATCGACCGAATCTCCTTTTCTTGCTAGTTTGAAACAATAGTTCAAAGGTATTTGTTGGATGGAGCTTGACAGACGAGTACAGTGATTTGAATATGGTTAACCGCTCCAAATATAGTCTTTTGAGATTTATGCGAGGGATTCACTCGCATTGGTCAATCCCCTGCAGCGAAAACCGGTTTGGTCGATTACGAAAGAAACTAACGATTGTTTTCTACAATTCTGATCGATTCAAAAGAGAATGCATGGATCTGTAAAGATTTGAGTGGCTTCGAAGAAGAAGAATGATTCGGTGATTCTCTTCAAATCCGTGACTTTCAATGCTTAAATTCGGTTGACAGTTGTCGCTTAGTTCCTCAACCACACAATACTTGTCAATTTGGTCTTGCTTCCGAAGGACATTGGATTATTTTTGCCATAAATCTAATCATCATCATCACATGAACGGACATGTTCGAAGATGACACAAGATACAACCGGTTTAATGACTGACTTTTTGAACTAGCGCGTATATTCTGACTAGAGATCTCGGCACCTTTGTAGCATCCGAATCGGGGAAATCGTTGTTTATTTGTGCCACGAGATATTGCTTAAAGAATGAAAACAAAAAAATTTTGGGACTCAAGAAATGTGTCAGTAAAAACAGGATGGCAAACGACTGGCCCCAGGATTTTACTTCTTTGTTTCGCCCTAGTAGCCTGTTGAATTAGAAGCCCGATCCGTTCATTATCAAATGCTCAGCAATATGCCCGCTTCGGGTGATCATGATGTGAAATTATCGCTTGATATCAACGCTCAACTCACCATTAAGAGATTGTTTCGTCCTTGTTAGGAATTATATCATGGAAACACTCAGTCTCCTAGTACTAACACATGAAAATATTTCCCAGACATCTCGAAAGCCTATACTTGAAGCACTTAACCAGACCAAATTCACTGTTTTGGATTGTTAAGGTAGCCTCGCTGAATGATGTTGGGATATTTCACTTTTAGATCAGTCGTTACCTGCCCAAAATGATGTTTTTATGGAGTTCAGCATACATGTCATTTACTCTAGATTCCTCTCTTACGTTGTTGTCCACGGTTCCTCTGTTCCACTGCTCGATCGCCCAACCAGAATAGGCCTTTGTATTCGAGGGTGAACCTGCAGTCCTTGGTTGACCAGGCACACTCAGCAAGGCAACAACCTTGTTCCAGACAAGCCTGTGACCATTTGATCGGCTCGTGTGTATTTTGTCTTAATAAGTGCTGCGCAAATCACAGCTTCTTATTTACTCTCAATGTGATTAACGTCACGGTGCAAGTGATGATTGAGATTGGAGACCGGGAATTAATATGGCGGGATTTGTTACCTGGGGTTCCGGGGTTTATTTTCCCGGAATTCATTCGTTCGAATTCACAATCCCACACTTGCCGGGTCCCTGTCCTCAGCAGTGCACCGAATTCAGTGCACACATGCAGAACCAGTCGATGCACCCATAGCGATCACCCTGGATCAATTCGATGCTATTCATCTCGGGGTCAGCATCATTGTTTGTGTATGTTTGACGATTTTCGCTCTCTTATCCATCCTACTCGATCCGTCATGTGCGTGTCGATGCGCAAGCGCGTGCATCTCTTTACACACTTCTCGCACAGTTGTAAGGAGTCCCTAAAATGTACACACCTCAAAAACCACTTTTTATCGAGCGCATTGTCCCCTGATATATTGCGCACGCACTTCGTCACATCGACTTTGCTTAGTCGTACGTATGTGGCAATATTAATAGATGTTTGTGTGCATGTTTTTGTGTACATATGCTAGCTCAATTCACTTTGTGTCGGTGTTTCACTTCGAAGTGCTTCTACATTCAGGCTGAATCACTGTCCCGTCATTTCGTTTCATTATCCTGGATTTTTAACTTTCCATTGGTATACGCCAATCATCGAACGTGGCCTTCTGCGGTAGTTGCGCATCATCACCGTCGGCTCAGCGTATGTGCGTCGCGGCTGGCCGTTGTTCGAATATTGTAATTATTTTCCGTCATCAGTCCTGATCGTCTGAAGATATCAGTGATAAGGCACGAGAAAAATAATTACACCTGTCTGGTCCCACGGTTGCGGCAGATTCATACGATCGGAAGCCTACCGTAGGCATTTGTTGTATTCCCATATTCTTGAACCTCGTGTCCATAAACATCAGAATTTAATATTAATGGTCCGTTTTCATGAACACAGTCGTCTACACAACATTCACCATACTGTTTTTTATCATTGTTTTCTACTTGGGAAGTCCGTCACACGCTAAAACCAAACACGTAAAAAAGAAAAATACCAAAGTGGAAATCCCTAAATGCGTCTTTTTTGGCGCTGATTATGGGGACCGTATGGAGATTTTTCCGCGAGTTCAGTCCTATAGTTTTTTTATCTTTTATCTTTTTACTTCCTTTATTAATAGAATAACAATGTACGTCATTTTTCAAATAGGGGGCCCAGGCCACCAGAGAGCTACCAAGTAGGGAAATTGGTCGGTGGTGGGAAGATTCGAGCCCGCGACCTTCACGCCCGAACGCCTCAACCTTATTCGCTTGCCATCTAAGTGTCCTGTTGACGTATTTGACTGTACGAAATGATGAAACGAACATCGTATTCGGACGATCTTGACCAATAAAATCTGTAGTTATACGTATTGTTTTGGACTGAATCACGCTTTCAGATTTAATAATCTTAATTGTCTAGTCCATTTTTATGAACGACCAATAGTGATAACGCAGCACATCATGCTGATAGATAGCAGCAGGATATCCTTCCGAGTCTCATTTTCCCCGTGTGTTTTACTTTGCTCACTTTTACTTTTGGTTTCTGAATATTTCCATTAAGTGAAATGGTATGAACTATTTTTACTTGCATTAACTCGGTGTCCGTTTGTGTGCCGCTGTCCTTCTGCAGGATATGATTGGTGCTCCTTCGCTTCCCGGTCGTTCAATGGGTACCGTTCCTTCTGTGGGTCCCGAAGGCCGACGAGCGTTAACACCGAAAGGTGCCGATATTTTCACAATGGGTCCCGGCGGAACTAGTGTCAGCAACGGTCCTGGCAGTGCTCCTTTGGGCTCTATGCCAGTAGGACGAATGCCTCCGGGTTGCCAACCTGGATTTGGCCCCGGTAACAATTCTGGCTGTCCGAACTCCTCGATGATGCACTCGTACCTTCAGTCTCCCGACGGTTCTGTTCCCAGTTCTGCCGATAATTCCGTCGGTATGCGTTCCAATCAAGGGGGTTCTTACACCCAACATCTAACCTCAGCCAGTTTGGCTAGTTTAGCCCGGTTATCACAAATGTCTGGTCCTGAAGGACCACCGTATGCTGGTGGCTCATCCTCAAGTGTTTCCATTGGCAGTAATCCTGGTGCTGGAGGTGGACCGCTTTCCAGTTCATCCACCGGCAACGGCATGGCATATTCAAACAGAGCTAATCCGATGATGTCGTATCCGCACCATCTATCACACCACCATCATCAGCAACAACAGGACGGACCTAATGGTGGTCCTTTGCCGACTCCGCATCAGATGCCACCTCCCCAACTGTTGCGTAGTCATTCCGTCGCAAGTAGTCTAAAATCTCATCCAGGTCATGATTCAGACCAGTCTGTTATAATTAATCCTTCTGCAATCCCTCCGCAATCAAATCCAACTATGCATCCGAAGTTCACTACTCCGAGCTATCATTCTCAACAATCTTTGCCTGCTGGGATGCTTTCCACACAACCGACCACGCCCACACAACAGCCTCCATCTATCCAGGTAGGCTGTCTCTGATGCTCCTGCTTCTACACGCTGAATGAATTATATCCAATGTATGCATCTATTTGAGTAGTGAGAGTTTGAATTTGTTTTCCGATGTAACTCGTCGTTCAGCATCAGCATCCGACTCGTCATCAAAAAATGCGGACGCATTGTACAAGTGTTCTGTCACGGTAATCGGAAGTCGTCGTGGAATAGGTTTTTCAGATGGTAATGCATGCCCTAATTGTTTGGTTATCGAGCAAATTGTGATCACTTATCCTCTTGGGGCTGTGTGATGAAAACCGTCTATTTTCCGAATGTTGCATAGCCTGTTCATTCGATCTGTTGTGTTGACGAATTTGTACACCAGTTTTTCTCTTAGGCAACTATGTTGTCTGTCGCATACGCTAAACAATTAATATCGTCTTTCCGGGTCTTTTATTTTCGTCCAGGTGAATAACACATTTTTCAATGCCCAATTGAATGTACAACAAATGAATTATCAGCATGTCAGCGCTCCTGGTTCTACCGGCCAGATGCAGATTCATTTTGTTCAACAACAGCAACAGCAGCAACCACAGCAGTCTACACCGCAATCTCATGATCCAACCGGCAGTACTCATAGATCAACTCGTGCACCGGATCCATCATCGCGGATGTCCTCGTCGACTTCTAGTGGTATCGCTGGGACAAATGTCACTACAACGATTTCCTCAGTGAGCAATGGTGGAGGGCAGGATTACTACCACTCCGCATCAGAGACCGGTATGCCACATCGTCTCCCGCCGAATTATCCCAATGAGGTGTCAATGAAGCCAGACCAACTCACCACCGGAATGGCTCCTTGTGCTTCTTTACCAACCAGTAACAGTGCCACTGTCGGGGGTGGTCCACCGGTGTCTGGTTATGGGAATACCAGCATACAAATCACTCCCAAGACTCCACATACAATCCAGTACTTACCAACCGTGATCCCGAACGCTCCAACTGATATGCAACAGCAACACAATGTTCAGTACACATCTTCCGCTCGTCCCGCCCCTTCCCGAATGACTAGCACCGGAGCGGGAAGCGGAGTCAATACAAGCTCGGCAAACAGTAGTAACAGTAGTACCACAAACACATGCACTGGTGCTAGTGGAAATACCAATGGTCCGCCCTATAACACTGGGTCTACGGAATCCGAGTTTGATTCTGTCACAATCCGCCAATCATCCATGAGTCAAAACGCATCCTCTTTCCATCCTGGGCACATGTATCCCGGCCCTCATCATCCATCCGGTGGGCCCCCAACGGCTCAAACTATGGGCACTCTTCCTCTTGCGAACTACCACCAAACCTCTTCCGCTGGTCAGATGAAAATGACCTCTTCCCAACTACATCCTTCCGGTCGGGCACCGGTTACCAGCTCATGGGGTAGTGCGGACCCACAGTTTGATCTACACAATCCTATGGGACCAATGACCTCTGGCCCATTCGCCCCGGGTATGGATTCCACTCACTCGCTCCCGACTGGTATGGGTAAGTGTTTTGTTTGTAGATTACCGGTGTAAATTTGTTTGTGAAACAAGTTTTCTGCATTTACATGTGGCTGTTCCATCGTTATTAAGGTGGAAGATTAAAAATAGTGGTCTGAGATTGTTTTTTTCATTTCCAGCCGGACGTTCAGGCGTTAGCAACGGACCAAATCACGCATCAATGAAAAATATGGGGCCCCTTGTTTATCCGCCAAACAGTTTAGGATTTCCGCTTGACTCATTGGATCCTGGTGAGCACATGTCGGCCCCATTCATGACTGATCCGATGGGTTTGACCCGTCCCGGTAATTCGGCGCAGTGTCCCCGATCCCAGCCGAGTGGTCGGCATACGCAATATGAACAGCAGCCTTCATCACAACAACCGCCCCAACAACAACCACAACAACAACAGCAGCAGCAGCAACCACCCTTGCAACATCAGCAACATGTTTATCGCCAACAACAGCAACATCAACAGCAATACAGTCACACGCAAACTACACAACAGCAGCAACAACAGCATCAGATGTTCATGTCATCATCCAACTATGTGACTGACGGACCAAACGGATCATCTTGCAGCGGTGGACAGATGCAGTTTGTCATGTCCGCTTCTAGTTCGGTGATGAGTAGTGCCTCATCCGGTTCTACCATGCAAAATTGCTCCAATAGTATGATGAGCAGTGAGAATGTTGGAATGAGCCAAGGAAACCCGGAATCCAAACCGTCCAATTATGATCACTCGAAACGCACCTTGATGATGCCTTCGAGTATCGACGAAATGAAATCCAACCAAATGAATATGTATAGCAACTGTCCTCCCGGTACCCAGCCCCTACCTCACATGATCCAATCCCAGATGGGCCCCGGACGAGGTAATAATCGTCCCCTACCCAACACAGGGATGGCGACCAACTCATCAGGTGCAATAGATCCTCACTTTGGTGGTCCTTATCATCAGCAAGGCCAATTTCCCAGCTCGAATTTTTCCCAGGTTCCACCACTGGGACCAATGTATGGAGACAAAGGTAGTCGGGAATTGATGGGTAACTCACAGTCATCTACCATGTTGGATGTCCCCTCAGCTACCGCAACCGGCCTGTCACAAGTGGCTTATCAATCACCTGTGATGCAGTAGTCGATCTTGCCCAATGCCCAAGACTTCTCCTTTGCTTCGTGGCATTGAAATCTGCAGTCAAGTAACTCTTGATCCGCGTAAGCCAATCATGTCCGTTTCACTTTGTTCCTGACAAGACCGTAATTATTCATCTGAATAGAGAGATTGCGATGATTGACCGTTTATCCGGATTCCTACCAAGCATTCTGTCCGTCGATCAATCACGAAATTCTCTGTGGGGTGCGAGCCGAAATCACCTTCGTGTGTGCTTACATGTGCTTGATGGAAAATTGTACATATGTGTATGCTTTGTCTATAACTCAGTCACTTTCCTGCAAGAGACTCAGTCATCCACCCGTCAAACCTACTGTCCTATTTCCCTTGTAACCTAATACTCCTTTTTACGCGGATTCACCCGTGTAATCACACTCAGATGCTCCTTTCTATCTTCTCTCCGGGTCATTTGTTTGATGATTTTCTTTCTTGTTCGTCCCACTCACCCCTAACGTCGTTATTCTCTTTTCTCTCGACTATCTCTTGACGGCAACATCTTGTTTTTGTTGTTCTTGCTGCTATATAGCTATTACCACTATCATGAACAATAATAGTAATAATGATCACACAACAATCAACATAGTTACAAGTAGTTATTCGTTTTTCCCGATCTGTTTGTACCCAGATGTGTTGTACTCTTGAGGTGGGGTGACCAAAAACAACCTCGTGTTTCTTCTTCATTTTCTCCACACTGTCCAGCTCCAATTCCGAATTGAAATTCGGTACTCGTGTTTAGTCTGATAATTTTCAAATATTCACTTTGTTTATTCGAACCGTGTACTTAAGTGCATTATTTTGGCCTAATTTCTCCACGCGGTTTACTTCTCCTCATCAAAGTTCACATGGTCCTTATTCTCGTCGGATCTCTCCTTCAAACACAGGCATATATGGGGATATCTTTGTCCCACAAATGTGGAGAATCCACTTGCCACAAATCCATAAAGCCAGTTTGATATGCTCATTGTATTCCGGACTTCATCCGGCCCGATCACACACAAATACTCGTATCTCCTGTGTACAGAGCTGCGACCCTGCTCGTTTCGTCTCTTTTCTTCCAGTCGTGCACGCACGGCTTCTCTTATGCATGTCAGTTGTCATCTGTTTCTCCTCATATCGAATGCTATACACACTCTACTCCACCTCCTTGATTAGTCTCAAGTGTTTTTGGGAATCGGTACCACTGTGAATTTGCACCAGTCTTCATCCCTCCCCCGTCTAAATGCCCCTTCCCAGTCGCACTGTTTCTAATATGTAATGCGACAAACAATCGCTACTGTCGTGCGGACTGGGCTTGCTCACAATCACGGAGGACCGATATTTCAGCGATCACTTCTCACTCCCTTGAGACTTCGATGAAGCTTGTACATGGCCCCATCCTGTTCGTTAACCAACATGCTCACTCGTTTGTCCCCATTTAGACATATTCGCAGCTCACTTCACACGTACCTTATTTGTTCTCTTGTTTGCAGCTCCCCGCCTCTCTTTCTTCTGGTCTATTCACAGAGATGGCCACAATCAGTGTACTTTGTTCGATTGTTTGTGTGGGTGCGTGTGTGTGATGATCCCTCCCAATTTCTCACTTTCTTTCCTCCCCTCACACATCACACACCGACTTTATTCAACTCGAATTTTTTTCGATTCCATATTGAATTTACGACGCAATTTCTTCTATATATATAAATATATATATATATATATATATGCGGTATTCACATTTCTATGATTCCATTTTTTTCTCCAGGTAAGAGAAGATCATCTCGGACGGAGGGATCCGTTAGGCATTGTGGTGAACGGGAACATTGAAATGTGAACTATAGACTACTTAGGCACGCTAGACCTCGATTAGATTTCAAGTCATTTTGTCTTTGAGTAATCGTGAATTGGAAAAGTAAACTGCAACATCTATTTACTTGTTCCGCTACTGAGCAGGAAGTTAGTAATATCTACAAAACCCGTGACAACTAATGGGCAAAGGGCATTTTAAAGGGTTAATCTTTTCTGACCTCGCTTTTGGATATATGCCACTCGTCATTAGTTGGGAATGGAAAATCATACCGCTGCATTTCATAGTCCAAAGAAGGGATGAAGATTGACTGAGACCCAGGTCCGATGTTCAGAGGGAGTCTCGCTAAGGATAACCAGTTTCCGAGACGAGTCCTGAGAAACAGAAGACAAAATGATCGCGGTAGAAAATAGTGATGTAGCTATCCCTCGGTGGGACGGCGAGTGTAGATTGTAGATTGCGGATGGTTCTCCAGTCGGCTGGATAATCTTCCGTCAAATTTGTTTAGGAACAGCAGAGTCGGAACAGGAAGTCACGCTTTATGCTGCTTCAGTTCTTTCTCTCTCGGAAGAAATCACACTGAAGTGAAAAATTATGAACTGAATTTGGGAAACGCCAGGTTTAATTTCATAAATGGACGCTGCCTGTGTTGTGTATATCAACCACCCTCGACGACGGTTGATCAACTGTTCCACATCCCTTATCGCCAGCTGCATTATGGGGTCATATGAACTGATCGAGCATGTCTCGATTCCATATGATTCCTGTATCGGCTGACCTTAACGACAATGGGAAAGATGGGCCGTTATCGTTGAGTTTGGTTGCTGCATGTGAGTCAAGCCTCCGATGATACGCCTTTCTGGAGGTAAACTTACATTTTCCCGATTTCGCTTCATGATTTCTGACTTCAGTGTGAGTTTTTGGAGCTGATTTGGGATGGTTTTGGGCTTTGTTTGGAGATCCTGCTTGCATAAAAAAGCATTTGGAACGTGACAGAGAACCGGTGATAAACACTTGCGAGTATGCGATTGAGAACTTACGGTTTTTGTAACGGGCCACGAAGTTTTGCGCACGCTATTCCCCAACTACTAGCTTTCGGGCGTGTATAGATTTTTTGAACACATTGTAAAGTGTTTCGGAGGCGGCGTTTACAGTGGCCTTCCTGGTACCACTTCGGCCATCGCCACATAACTCTTGTGGTCCGTACAGTATGGTTGAGTCAAACATTGACCGCCTGATTTTGGGATTGTCCGACAATGGGTCCCTGTCCGAGATTTTAAAACATGGAACTGATTTCCATTGGTATCCTGATGTTTGCTTAAAGTCAGGTCTTCGACAAGAGTGGCTGACGCACTCTGTGACTTTCTGGGCATACTTTCTTCCACGAATCCCCAAGTCGGTTGTTCAGCCTAATTTTGCCTGAAGCACATTGGTGGGGTATGTCAGACCAGTTCGAGTTACGAACGTGTCTGCCGCATCATCTCACACGTTCACTTCTTGAGACAGCAGGCTTGGGAAAATTTAACTTAATACAACCGTGAACTTGAGTTGCTGAAGGTTATGTGCCATCATACCGGATTAAATAAATTTTTGCTCGCTATTGACACATTTACACGAATCTTTTATCCCTCCAGAATGAGCTGCAGGCAACAACTACTCGTTCTCTGTGATTTCATTTTCAATTTAGCATCAATCTGGTCTCTTTCATTGGGGGTTCATGTGTTAAGGCCTATAACGGACTGGTCTTTTTCTCATGCGAATAGCACGCTGGTTTAGCGTACTAAGCATAATTAAATGGAGAATACTGAAGAGTTGGTATTTTGTTGTCTCGTTTGTCCAGTGCGAGGTGTTCTCGTGTCTTGGTCTTTTACACAGACTAGTCTCATTTTGACTCCGGGTCATTAGCCATATCTCGCGAACCCAAATACGCATGCACACACACGTGCACGCACAAGCCTTAGTCAATCTTCCACAACCGCCACAGGCTGGAGTGATTGTCAACCTCTGTTTTTGGTGTCCGCGACCGCATTGTTTGGTGAGTCAAACTGGCTAGGTCATTTCCACACGCACACAAATATTCAGCAATCGCGCTGCGCGCTGTCGATGCCGTGGTCGTGGTTCGCACGTTTTCCTGTGTATGGGGTTGTTTTATTTGACACAAAATTCTCGTGCTTTTTCGTCCGGTGCGCACTTGACCGGGTCAGGTGGTGTGCTCCTACATGACGTGACTCATTCAAACCACGCACGGGACCGAAGTTAAGCGAAGTGCGCACGTGTGTTCGGCGTTGTCACCTGCTTAGTCGAACTTAGCTGCCTGACTCTACCGGACACACTTTATGTGCACACGAAAAAGACGGTGGATTGGGAAGTGATGGTCAGGTCAGCGTCCAATGTTCATGGGCGATTGGCAATAACAAAGAGGATTTGCGTTGATAAAAATCAACCAGTGGCCAAAGTAATCCAAACACCTCTTGCGATCAGCTAACAACCACCGGTATCGTTCACTCGAAGGATTAGAATATCAGAGTGCGGCATTGTAGGCAGAAAAAGAGAGCCGCCCATGTTACAGCTTTCATGCCGAATGCACAGTGCGGTGCACCGAATCTTGGATGCTATAAGAACTGAATTCGACCCAGAGGCTAGTCAGAAACACGAAATCAGACCAGTACGTCTGTCGCATGAATGTCGAGAAACGGATGGACAATTTTTGTACTTTGTATAATAAATGTGCTTGAATGTTGCTGGAAGACGAACATTTTTCATGGGATACACAAAATCCCGAGAAGTAGTGCTTACAGTTGCAAACTTCATATCCCTAACCTTTGGATCTGTCGGAACGAGATCCAAATAGGCCACTCGGGTGGTACAGTTCTGAATAGATTTTCAAATAATCTGTCCATAATTTGAAGAGTGAATTGGAACAGCCAATGTGCTTAGTGGGACGCGGATTCCTGTTCAAAAAGAGATTTCTGTATCACGAAAAGGCAATTTGTTCCAATCTCCGAACGTCTCCTCAGTTTCGTCGAAATCGAACATTAGGTTCGCGATCGGAAGCTTAGTCCCTTTCGTGGGACCGGACGACGAATCGTTTGTCCGGACATCAGCGGCGGCTACTCCTACGTGCTTCGTTCTTCCCACGGACATCGACGGTCGAACCGGAACTATGTGAACAGTTTGACAAGTAATTTCACTGTTCTTTAGGCACTGTTCTTCCATTGGGCGGGTCACTGCTAGCCATAGAGAAGAAAACCACTTTGGTATTGCGCAACCGGGACATTGGTAAATAATACAAACTTATTCACAGGAACTGTCAACATAACATGGATTACTAGTACCACTAAACCTCCTTTGAATCGGGCAGACGATAGACCCATTCCAGGATAACTTTGGTGTGATAAAAGTCGTCCGCGCGTGAAACACGGACACCGTTCGGAACGTTGACACATGACCTCCAGTTCGGTTTTTATTCCGTTAGTTGTGTTTTGCTCTCGTCCAATGATCAAGTGAGTCGCTGACCACGTACTTCGTATCCCATCCGGATGATGTAATGCAGACTATCAGCGTGTTTTATTGTAATAACAGGTTAAACAATGTATATTAACTTACCTTAGGCGTTTCAGGCCAATGCGACCAAAATAAACAGAGATGAGCAACGGAAAGATTTCCAATCCCAAGAACCGGGGAGAGTGAACGCACAGGCGACTCAAAGTCAGGTCACTGTGCTCCGGAAGGGTGCGTATTTTGTACGTTAAAAACGGTCTAGGCACATGCGAGAAACGAAGTGGCTGAGCATCTCGATCGAGCGGAAGTTTCGCCAGGATGTCTGGAAGTTTCAAAAAGTGACTTTACTTGTATTAGAAGGGTAGTCATGACCAGGACTGTGCTCTTCTCGTCTATTTGTTCGTGTATGTCCTCGTTGTTCTCGTGTTAACAAAAAAATTCTTGAAGAAGGCACCGCCTTTTGGTAATGTGTCGGAATTAGATGAACAGGATTCCGGTGTCTAAAATTGCTGGCAGTGGGTGTTACATTTAGGGAAACCGGAGCGGATAGCACATAATATCCGACTAACCATCCGGTTGTTTTTGCAACTTTTTTGGTAATTCTTGTGTTCATATGCACCCGTGGAAATGCTGTTTCACAAAAATGCCTCATTACCCCAAATAAAAGTGGCAATCAACCACGGCCCGCTTAAACCATTTGCTCCGCTTCTGAATCCAGTCAATCACTTCAGTCACTTGGGCTAGATTGGCTGGAGGCTACTGGCCGATGTGAATATCCAATTTACTGGATTGCTTAGGAAACTTATTTTGCTAGAGACTTGGTTCTAAACCAAAGTCCGATTGATCGCCCACCAGCTTCACGTGTCCGAGATCGGCTTATCGGCCGACTGTACCAGTCTCGTACGTCTGACTCTTCTAACGGGAGATAATTTTCACCAGCGCACTAGGTTGAACTGGTGCGGGGCATTGCTCCTGCTGGATGACATGTGATTTCGAATAAAAATTACACTGAGAAGGCACTTGCCATCAAATTTACAGCTACTGACGAGGCTTGTCACACCATGGTGGCAATGCAGCTCTCTCTCTCTCTGGCGCGAGTTGATTAAGGTAATAGAGAAGATTAGAAGGAAAAGATACTTCCAAGGCCATTCAGTGCCGTAGATTTAAATCCAGCTAACAACGGGTAGCATCATTTGGAACGTAAGATTACTTCTCCGGGGCCGACGGTGGCCAAGCGGTTAAGGTCGTGGCGTTTGGACCTGAAGGTCGCGGTTTCGAATTCTCCCGTCGCCGGTCAACTTCCCCACTTGGCAGCATTCTGTCGGCAGCGGCCCCCTTCCTGAAAAATGGCCTATACCGTTATTTCATTAATAAATGAAGTAAAATATAAAAAGTAAAATAGCTAGACTGTTACGGAACACCAGCAGTATTTGTCCACCGGCTGACGCAAAGCTTGCCAAGAAGGACCGGGCCTGTTACTGCCATCTTCATCCTAAACGGAAGACAGTGACTTACCATCAACTTTCTTCCAATACCATATGAATGGTGTTCCCTGTTCGCTTCGATCATCATGATCATCACGTGGATGGGCGCGTTCGGGGCTAACACAGGACTGGAACAATTAACCGGACGGGTCGGGGGTAGGGGGTGAAAGGAATTTCTCGGTTCTACGTGAAAATCAAGTTTACTAAGCGGATCGGTGAACCAGAACTCACTAACTCCCATAATCATCCGGTTAAGTAAATCTGACGGCGAAGATCGGGCAAAAGAAACTTTTGTATGCACTCAGGATACTGCAGTCCACCAACTTCCAGTGAACCGTTATAGCGCCTCACAGAAATAAATTGTCATCTGCATACTAAACACACTAAACCCGGTTTCCGGGCACACATCGCAACGGGCATGAACTTCATTATCCCTGCTATTCTCGTCAGCACTGCTTTCTCTTTAACCACGAACTACACATCCTGCTGCCCTCCCTTAAGGCACGCGATTGTTACACAAACTGTAATCACATCTATACGTTTGACCCGTATGAGAATTATGGGCAGGAAAGTCTAATGGCATGGAATCCAGTACGTCGCATTCCCGTCGCTGGTGACCACAAACGCCCCTCCCTCCATTCTCGAAGTGTGCCACCACTGAGTCGATCAGTGGATATTACTGGTCTTTCATCCTAAGCTTCCACTAGAATATTTAGTAGGTCAAAAATTCAGAAAAGTTACGATTATCATCATTCTTTTGAAACAGTCACACCGGTTTTGGGTTTGTTTAAATCTGGGTGCCTACGCTGCCATAAAAGAGATCCTTTCTCATCATCCTTGCTCTCTCTCCTGTGGTGATTCTTGCTCTGTGAGATGTGTTACCGTCTTCTGAGCCCATGTTTATCATTTTTGACAAGTAATCTATCTTCACGCCTAGAGGTTATTCCTGGTCTTTAACTCCCCCGAGAAGGTGCATACTCTGCGTCACGCTAGTACTAATCAAATCATCTTCCCAAACTTCGATATTCCGGCAACGGAATGTGTGCATATCCCTATTTTATTATTTCTTTGACCGGACAGGTGTTCTGTTCCTTCAGACTGATCATTTTCGAACGATGACGGTGTTTCATATTGCTACGGAGTCTGGTCGTACTTAATCCCGAATGCACGAGTGAATTTGTCGAAAAATGACTGCTAGCACATCTGCTCAAAGGCTAGAGCGGAATTGTGGTAGGTGACAGCAATTTTTGTTTTTCTTACACATCCTTTTGCTAGTAGGTTCACAAACTTTTCAGAAGCTGGGACGCCACCATCAGAGGTCTGACAAGCGCGGAAGTGGTGAAGTTACGTGCGAGTCATGTGATGCACTCCGGTACAACTTCATTTTGGCCTGCCTAGACAAGCAACCAATGAGAACCGTATCTACAAGGTGTCGTAATATCCAAACATTCCGCCAAGACGATTAAACAGAACGCATTTCACCAATCGGGGTATTCGCAACATTGTACATAAATCCTTGAGGTGTAAATGCAACTAGAACTTGCTTCCGTTCTGCTATGGTCTTCCTGTTAACTTGGTTTGCGTAGCTCGGGTTGAAGCCAGTTCAGTACTTACTGGTAACCCGTATTCGCTGATTACCGTGACTGACCGAATTCAGTTTTGTAATTACAGGCCCAAATAACACAGCTGCTTTTAGTACACTAGGCAAAGGGAGAGGCAGAACCTAGTGAATTTACCGCTCGGTAGACATGTCAATTGCGTTAGCTGAGCTTACATTTCAGTATTGACTTTAAAATCGTCACAATTTTGGCGATCCACCATGATTGATGTCACCATTCTTCTAGTGTGAATGAAACAACGGAGATGGGAAGTTAGTGGAATTATCACAAGTTTTAGTTATTCTCGTGTAAAACATCCAAACACGTTTCCGCATGATCTTGCTGCTCACCTTGTAGGGTCAAGTAGTACCATTGCTCGGTTTCGGTATTTGCCTCGGACACTGCAATCCGTCCAAATTACATGAGAAATATATATACGTATATATTTATATCTTTATAAATATAGAAGCAGGAAGTAGTATCTGGATGCGTAAACAAAATTTGCCCGGGAGCACACGACCGGTTTCGCGGTTATTGTCGCTCGTCGAGTGTGCGTATCCGATGCTCTCTTGTCCAAACATCCACATACTTGTACATTCCGAATTGATATTTCTCACCAGAATCGAATCTGTAGCATCAGGAGTGGGCATGGAAGCTCTTCGTCAAAGAGTCCACAGAAGAATTACAACTGTGATTCGTTGATAATTCTTTGTCAGTTGGGCTGAGCCAACCTTAGGAACGAGGGCAGAATGCTCCAGAATATACAGATGTATATATAGAAGCAGGAAGTTAACATTGGGGGCATTATGGGTAGACAGATGGGGTAAAGAGATTGGTTTGGAGACAGAAGAGACTTGGTGAACGACGGGCCAATATCTGTGTACAAATCAGTGCGCGCAACACGTTCATGTCATCTCTTATGGTTATGAAACCTTTGCCATCAAATTGCCC
>LUCM01003211.1:82793-104643 GCA_008360955.1 Fasciolopsis buskii | reverse complement strand
TGTATGTATGTATGTATGTATGTATGTATGTATGTATGTATGTATGTATGTATGTATGTATGTATGTATCTATACATGTGTGTATGTGTGCGTGCATGGGTTTACCGATGTGTGATATTAACGATAACGATGGTCCCGGTAATGCGCTACCAGAAACGAGAAGCAAAATACTAAAGGCACTTTTTGCCCTAACATGGGGTTGGCGATCATGGATAAGTGAACTATACTTTCCTTCCTAGAAAGATCGTTTTGAATGAACGATCATCGGATATTTTACATTCATCCTAGAAGCGAATATGTTGCAGCATGATTCGCGAGTCCTATTTGATGCGCACTTTCTTCAGCGGAATGTTAAACACGTGAAACGAATAGCCAATTGACTGTCGTGCTGATTACAAGAGCAAAATGACTTTCGATCACCGAAAGCGGTTGTGATCATGAACAATAGTTGGTTATTAGAGAATACAGTAACCTGTGGATGAGTGAAATCACCAAAGTAACTGTGTGATCGATCTCGTGTAGATCACGTCGAACAGGGGATATCCTTAAAGTCTGTTCCTGGAATTCCCGAGAAGTTTCCCCCTTTCGCGATTGCACATCAAACGCAGCATCCCTCTGGTTTGCCTTTGATTGTCACTGTGCGCTCATTCGCACGTGCTTATACAACACGGGGAGGATTTGTGCACGTACCGGTCTGCCGCAAGTGACCATTAGCACGAATTCCAAAGATATCATGTGACCGTAGTGAGGAATCCACTATGTCCGTGAGATGGAAGTATTGCTGTGCTTGGGGAAAATCAGAACACGTTAATGTGTTACTAATGCACTCCGGTCTAAGCGAGTTTGTATTCCGGTCAATGGTTTCATTGAATCGATATCAACACTGAGTCTTTGCTTCCCCTGTGGATACATTCATGTCGTCAAACTTAACTGAAACGAAAATTAATGATTTAATGCATCCATTACAACTGATGTGTTTGAACCCAAAGAGGCAGGAACCAACTTGATATTTCCATGTGGAAATATCACATGTTGGAAATATAGCGTCGCTTGGAACCTGTTGGATAAAACTAAAAGGATGGCTAAAATGTCCCAAAAATCAGAAGCCAAATGCCCCGAATCGGAACTCAGGGCGGGGATTCCAGTGACAACAAACGTGGACGGAAAACAAGAAAGTTTGGCTGGACACGTGGGGCTTGAGTGCTGGATGCGCAAATCGTGTTTTCTCAAAAGCAAGTAGACGTTTGCGGAACTGATTCGAATAGGACTCCAGTCGGTCAATTAATTGCAATCATACTCGTGAATGGAAGCTGCCCATGCGCCATTTGAACCGATTTGCCTATATTTGCAGTTGCGATATTGTGCCGAATGGAACCAGAATCGTAGACTAAAGGATGTGATTCACTTGCTACTCTTCAAGAATTTAGTAACTTATCTTGGAGTTCATTTCAGAGGAGTTTCTTTAGCAACCGAGTTGATTTGATCGAAATTCAGTGTTGAGCACTGACTTCGTAAATCGGCAACTGCCCGATTGAAGAGTAATGCCAATTATGAAACATATTCAAAGGTTACATTTTCTTATATGACCATAATGGGGACACCTAGGGTCCTCAAGCATGAGGAATAGTTCCATGAGTGTCGGCCAGCTGACATTCAAAAAGATAACCAGAACCATAGGTACACGGCCAATTGTCAAGGATTTCACTATGATATGGAATATTGCTTTCATGGCTTTACTGCTCTCGTGTGTAACAGATCAGCTGATATTGTAATTCCACACGAACTATCAAGTGGAGTGATCAAGGAATTTACTAGTTCCACTGGCCATTTTCAAACCGTGCACCTCAGTTGACCCTCAGTCTTGGGGAGCACAGTCAAACAAACCTGAACAACGAGGATGGCGGCTCCTAATCGCGCATTATGCATTGTCTTCCCCGATCCACTCAGTCCCCTTACTCCCGAGGGTTTCGTATATTCTTCACGGAATCATCTTTTGTCTTAGTTCGTAATGGCAGGTTTCTTCACATTGAATCACATGCTCAGTTTGTTGCTGTTCTTCTGTTGAACGCCTAGAATAATTGAGCAAAACCGGGCATACCATCGGAACGTAATGAACATTAGTGCGAACAATGTGTAAGAGCCATTTCTAGTTCGAGCTTGAACAAGCCGATTTGTGGAATTTCGAAAGATTAAGTGGAACGAGTATCCCACATGACTGAACTCATTCACTACGGACTTCATGTGAACTGGAATACCATAAACAACGGAAATGTTAGAGAAGAAAAGAAATGAACTAGTCGTGCTTATGCGAGGGGGTAAATTGGAGAAAAAATGAATCTGCTCATACAACCGAAGACTGGAATGAAAAGACTAAATAAAAGGCACAATGAAATACTTGTCTTTGTATGTGTATGTATGTATACTTACCAGTGTAACTTACATGCAGTGATAATCTATCTTCGAGTAAATCAGTCCAAGCCCTAAATTGATTGATATCGATTTAGACCTCTTGCCATCCACCTCTCACGTGACAGTCAAATCACATCATAAATTTGATGGGATCGAAGTGCGCTTTCAAATAGGAAATCAGAGGTGGTTGGGTGATAGTGTAAGATTAACTAACTGGAAAATCTATCCCACATGATACAGTTTTGATATGACTGATCTTTTTCGATGTCTAGTTGTACGAAAATGATTCGGAATTTATTGATTAAACTTTTGGGCAATGCAAACAAACAAAAGATCACAAATGACGATATTTTGGAGTGTTTTCTGTTTCCCATTTCATGTCGCTCGCTCCATCTCCCTGATTTTCCTCATGTGAGGAACAAAATGAGAATGAATGGGGAAAAAGTTCGACAAGTTCTTCACCTAGAAAGAAATGTTTTAATCAAGAACGACGAGGTGGACTGAGCAACATGTTTCGTTCTAGTTTTCGAAACACCACAAGTGGACGTGTTGCATTTATATTGCACTTCTGATAACTACTGAATGACTGAATAGCCGTGCAAAATTTAAAAAGTCAATGGTACATCTGTACAGCCGCATCGTCTTCGATGTTGCATGAGATTATCTGTGCACACAGTTGTCCTGTCCCAGTAGAGGCCAGAGTTGACGATAATACAATTTCTTTTGCCAGGATTGACTATGGAATCTCAGACGGATATTTCTAAGCTCAAACAAAATATATTTCTCTGATTTATTAAAGTTGTCTGAGTGACAAATTAGGCCTCGTCAGGTTAAAAGGCACTGCGCAGTGACGGCATCAGACAAATTAGTCATGCAACAAAGTTTAACGAAGATCAATTAAATTCCAGTGTTAGGCGGCGAGGACGTCATTTGGCATGACGGATCATCTTATTTATCCCATTAACTGATGATTTCTTGTTAATCCATAAGTACAAATATTCGGTTTAGTCATTTTGAATGATACACTAAGTTATGCCCAGAAATTCTTGTGGTTTATATATATATATATATATATACTGGTTGGCTTAGCTCAACTGACAAAGAATTAACAAAGAATCACAGTTGTGGTTCTTCTGCGGATCTTTCCAAGCACAATCCTGACGCCACAAATTCGATTCTGGTGAGACATACCAATTCGGATTGCACAAGCATAAGGATGTTTGGACAAGAGAATACCGAGTACGCACACCTGACGAGCGACAATAACCGCGAAACCGGTCGTGTGCTCCCGGGCAAATTTTGTTCACTCATCCAGATACTACTTATAATTTCGATATATATATATAGCATAGAAAGTGTCATCAATTTGGGTTGATTAGAATCGGAGTTACCTGCTGGGTTTAACAAAAGACTGGAAGAGAGCCTAATTGTGCCCAGTGGGAAAAAACCCAACCCAAGGAACTCACAGTGACGAGGCGCAAGAGTCCAAGGCCTGTGGGACATGAATCAGAAGCTGTAAAGAAACTAATATGCGATGAGACAGGAGTCAAGCAATCAAACAGATTTTCTTCCATTCTCGAAAGACTTAAGTGGATTGGGGAAAGCCGTAGTTACAGCAGATGAGCAGTTTCACGGACATACCACAACGTACTGAGAAATGCGGTGACAAGATATATTCCCGTCCAGTGTGTCGAATGTTCGTAAAATTGCACCATATTGTAAGTTCAATGAAAAAAAGTACATTTCAATGGGAAAAGAGGTAGTGGAAGCAGGTTAAGTGCGAAAAATTGGATGAACACGCTCATCTATGGGGGGGGTATTAGGATGGAGTTCACGCACCAATTCGTTCTTCTTAACCAGAATTAGTTTCTGCTTACGGCACAATAGTACTACGGCAAGCACCAATGCGAGTAGATGAGTGTGAACGACATAAAGGTATGTCATGATCTACAGAATAAAAGGGGGGCCATGAGAACAAAAGTGGAAAGTTTTACCTGGCCTTGAACTACAAATGGCAAATTTGGTTCATGAGTCAGTCAAATGGAATGGAAGAAAATTGCTGACAGTGGGCAGTCCCCGATGTATTGCGCGAGAATTCTTGTTCAGTAGACCTAGACAAATTAATGGACAGACAGAACAAGATGATTAACAAAAGAAGATTCGTCGTTGAGTGAAGCTCAACAAATCTTCGATAGCCTGCCAGTAGCGAATTAGTTAAGAGTTCGACTCAATCGTTCCTCTGGAGTTGACGTCCCAGTTCGGGAGCGGTGGATATGCATTCCTGGTGATTCCAAGCAAAATAAAACAACTGCATAGTCCTTCCATGGGTTCTTAATGGTGAGTTAAGCGTTGCCCGCAATGGATCCTGATTCCGTGCCGATGAATTCTGCTCTCAGTGGCTTCCAAAAGACGGACCGGGGAAAGTACAGTTTGATCAATTTATCACCCTTTTGATAAAGATGGAGTAGATTTTCCAGAATATTTGATCACAAAGTATACGGCCACGCTGTTTCAGTCGATTAAACGATTTGACAGGAAGCGAAGTTATCCTGTCATTGTTGGAGGTACGGCATTAATGAGATGGCCAAAAACATGAACAAGCATAGCAAAGAGAAGCGTCTAGCGAGTAATCAAGAAGATTCAATAAGAACGAGGAAATATTAAGGAAAAGTGCTCTTTGTTTTAACCCTAATTAGTTTAGTCCTGACGAATGACAGGCTTGCTTAACAGTAATAAATTCCGGGTCTAATGGAGTTGACAGCGTGAACGTTTGACGGAAGACTGGTGCAACGGTGAATGAACAGCTGAGAATGGTTGACGATTGCTTTCTACAGAACTACATCTCCTCCGGTTGGGACAGTGAAGATATCGGCTGAACAGAAAACGAATAAGGAGTGAGGGCAATTGGGTAAAGTCAATACGAATAAACCGTGAACAGTCAGACAACATTTGGGACAGAACAGGTGGAAAACCTTCACAGAACAGGTTGGCATCAGACACACACACAGAGAGAGAGGGAACGAAAAGACCTTGAAGAACCTTGCTTATCACCCGGTCGCGAATAGACGAAAGTTTTGGATGACACAACCACCGGGCAGAAACTTCAACTACAGCTGAAACTGTGCATGTCACTAGGCTTGCCAAATGAATCGTTGTCATGGCCAGCATATCTGTCCGTTTGGCCCGTTTCTCGAAGTGACCCATATCCTGACCAGAGCACTGAAACTTTTCCAAAGTAACAAATTCACTATTCTTGTTAGATCAAGATTCTTCATTGAGGGATGCGGCATGTATTAGTGTGCATCCAAGGGTCCAAAGCATTGGCTAAGCACGGCCTTTTTCCAATCAGCAATTAAATATTGGTGATAAAAAACTGGGGCAGTCACTTTGAATGCCCGAGTGTAGTCAGTCGGTCAGTGGGGGTGTGTTCCTCAAACCAGCTTGATTTCGGTGAACGTATGCACAATGAGAGAGCGAATGAACTCAGTCTGGATGAGAGTTTTTGCTTCAGGTAACAAATCTGCGGCGAAATGAAGAAGTGGCCAGGAACAAATCCAAGTACCAGTGCCGAAGAACAACGAACTGTGGCAAAACCAATTATGTGACGCGCCTTCGTGCTCGGACCTCATACGTGATACGGAATGTTGTCTGAAGCCTTTGACAATCGTATTTATCAAATTGTCTCCTGGGACTAAAATAAGCAGGCACATAGTCCTTCTCTTAATTGCTTGATGGTAAGACCAGTATTTGGTGGTTTTCATTCGTTGTGGATGAAAAGTGGCACAGTGTTTTTCAGTCTGTTGTCCGAGAGAACCTCGCTTCTTGTTAATTGTCGTGATGACATTTTACGATCCTCTCCTTTAAGTGAAGAGTTCAATTGCGAAACACGTGACACAGTGTGCTATAGCTTCGTAGCTGATTACAGCCATCAACTAGCCGATCGGAATAGTCACCAACATGGAGTGCTGGGGACCGAATTTCTCAGCTGTCATTGGTTCGAAGGTATTCCGCCAATGGGGTTTCTCTATGGGTGACATCTAAGATTAAGTAGTAAATAAATATTAAATTGACCTGCAACCTTGATATCACCTCCGATGCTGGTTTTCTGGTCAGACCGATTTCAGTACGCCCCGCGAGTTCGAGATCGAGATCGTATATTATTATTATTATTCCCATGTTGAACTATTGGTACCATCTTGTGATAAACTGGTCGTTTTAGTGAATCAAGTGGCCTTGGGGGCAGAAATACGAACAGAAATAGTAAAGTTTCTGTGATGAGATAGGATTGGATGAACTTCCGGCATCATCTGACACTATGACAATGCCGAGTTTGTTAAATATGTAGAAATGGCATCCGTCCTTATGCTCACACCCAGATATCTGCTGCTGCGGAGGAAACCGCGGTGCAGGACTATGACACTTTTAGTAGTGTCTAATTCAATCAAATCAAATTAACTGTGTGAATCACTAGTGAATTAATTCCAGTCCATCTAACACTAATTATTGTGGTGGATTTTTGTGATATTACTCGTGGACCTTTTATTCCGCTCCAGGTGTTCTTCACTAGCGATTAGACGAACCAAGAGATGCAGAGAAGTTTGGATATTTCTTCTCTCGTTAATCTGTCCATTACCCTGGTAATAAGATCAATTATTCACGATGCCATTGAATCGGCGATGGAATTCTTAGATCACCTTCGTTGGTTGATCATTTTTTGGATAGACTCCTGGAAGCCAACTGCATTCTCCTGATTGTCTACAATTCTAATTTGATGGACCAAGTCGTCCCTCGGTGCAGCCATCTTGACAACTGACTGCCTGGAATAAAATACCGATTTTTCTAACTGCCCGTCAACTGGACATTTCTAATCTGTCTAACCTCCTTTGACTTCCGCGTGGACCTTGGGTACGAAGTTATCCGCCTGATGGTCAGTCTGAATGGAGATATAATTAAGGCTTCACGCTACTCCAAAGGACATTAGAATATAAATGAACTCATACCTAAACTTCACATTTTTTGCAGAATACCATAACTATTAGCTACTCATCAGTCACATTAGGGAAACTCCGCCCTAGTATAGATTGTTTTAGCTCCATTTGTGGAGTTTCGCTATCGCTCATTTGTGACCAGATGAATTTTTCTTTCTGTAATCTGGCATTGTATTTATTCGATCGATTCTCCGTTTAAATCAGCTGAAGATTGAATGTTTGATCTCTCTCTGTTTGTGCCATCTATCAGAAGTGGAAATATGCGGATAGCATTTAAGCTACTCCAGAACACCCGACCATTATAATGCCATCACCAGAAATCCGCTAAACAGAAGAATAGTTCAAACCGGAAGGCACTCGGTTCGTTTCGCAGTCATTTCAATTCATCAGGAGCTTGGTTTCCTAGGTATATCTATACAGCTGTTTGTAATATGAAGAATTCTCGAGGGAGGAAGGTTGTGATGAGTCTACGTGAGAGTCATGTGATGCACTCCGGTACAACTTCATTTTGGCCTGCCTAGACAAGCAACCAATGAGAACCGTATCTACAAGGTGTCGTAATATCCAAACATTCCGCCAAGACGATTAAACAGAACGCATTTCACCAATCGGGGTATTCGCAACATTGTACATAAATCCTTGAGGTGTAAATGCAACTAGAACTTGCTTCCGTTCTGCTATGGTCTTCCTGTTAACTTGGTTTGCGTAGCTCGGGTTGAAGCCAGTTCAGTACTTACTGGTAACCCGTATTCGCTGATTACCGTGACTGACCGAATTCCGTGTAGTAATTACAAGTCTAAGTATTGCAACTGATCCTGCCCGCGGTGACAGTTGTGATATTTGGACTCGTAGTTACAAAACGGAATTCGGTCAGTCATGGTAATGAGCGGATACTAGTTGCCAGTAAGTACTGAATTGGTTTCAATCCGAGCTACGCAAACCAAGTCAGTATGAAGACCATAGCAGAACGGAAACAAGTTCGAGTTGCATTTACACCTCTTGTGTTTATATAAAATGTTGGAAATATCCAACCAGCTTAGTTCTCCTACTTCTGACCATAATTTAATGAACATGCTCGGGTTATCTGATCGAACTTTCTCTTCTCAGCTCCCAGGAATAGCTTAATATCTGTGAAGAAGTGCTACCTCGTTGAATATGTGCCCGAGTCGATCGAGCTGTGAGTATTTCATGAACCGGCTGTGTGAAAATAACTCAGGCGCTATGTGATTCCACAATTTCTGGGGAAACGAGTTAAGCATGTTTGCCCTTCCATTACTTTTACATTTATTTACAATGCATTCTTGCATCGCAGATCTAACGTGTGTTATCACTGGTAGCCGGCACACTGATCGATCATAGTGTGGTTTTTTTGCTTGGCGATTACCTAAGCAAGGGTTGCTCTGGATATTTACCTTTGGCGAGTTTTGTGATGACAAATGGGCGCCAACGCAATGCGCGCCGTGCGCCATGTACATGGGTAAGTATTCTGCTCACTCATCACCACTGACGTAGCGAACTGGCTAGGCAGACAGACAGACAGACAGACGTTCGGATCTGAATGGTGCAACTATTCTGTGCCAATCCAACAGACGTTCTCATTTTCAATATCTTAAGCCCACCGTGATCGAATCTCATCATCGTAGCTGTTCTCGCTACCTCTTCCACACAAAATAAAATTGTGCGAATGAGTACTTCATAAGTATAACTCTTCAGCTCCATCCGAGCCTAACTTGGATTTCCCGCTGACCTACATCGATTTTATTTCCCAATGTAACCCCTAACCTGTAGACTGCTATATGCGTTTGATTGTATGGGTATTGATGCTGACCGATGCGCCTACTGGACTTCGATTTGTGCCGATTTTTACTTGGCATTTGAGATATACCAGGTAACCCCTTCCCACAAGATCGATGTTCCCGTGCATACTGCATCAAAACCAAAACACTTCAAGGTCATTATTTCAAGATCCCCAGTGAAATTAAGTTTATTATCTAAAATTTCGTACCCGGAAAAAGTGATACTGCTAGTTTGGGGAAATGAATTAATTGTGCCTAAAGGTAGCACGAAGCATACGACCGTTTGGATAAACTAAAAACGACACAACAGAATTTCCCATCTGGGACACCAAGCCGGGTCAGACGGTCCACACGGTGTCGTTTAGATGGAAATTTCCCGGTCCACTTCTTTCCTTGGAAGCATATCATTTTCCCAATCCGCCTAATACCACATAATTGTCAAGTGACTGAACAAGTGATCGGGAGTAACGTTTCCAACGAAGCATTTCTCCGGCAGGCACATGCATAGTGACGGAGCACAATGATCACATGCAAATTCCAGTGCCATTCACATAAGTCGTAGCAGAAGAAAACTTCCAGGGCACCTTAAAAAGCACCAACTAAGCTGGTTCTTTTAAGGAGGAGACAGAGCCAACTCAAGTGCAGTTGTATCTAACCTAGAAGCAAATCGATGTTCTATGAGGAGACGGCTATTTTGTTTGCCAAACTTCCACGAGCAAACTACGAGCAGCCAGAATTAGAACTCCGGAAACCGTGAAAGGCATAAGTACGTGTCAGAATTAAGCTCATGCAGGCGATTCGAATTCCGTTATCTGAGACCGAGAGCATGTGGGATCGGTGGGCTGGCAAAGCAAACGTCCTCTAAGGAATCAAAACATCTGCCCTGTGAAGACAGTGGCTGTATTCCGAGCCACCATGCTCTGTCTTACCCAACTTCCATTTGAGCGCCAGGCTCAAGGAAGAATTCACTTGCAACGAAAGTTCGTCTACATATAATGTATTGATTTAGAAACGATCATATTTTCACGGGTTTGCACATTTGTGTTAGTCGTCGGTCAGGTCGCTGGTCTTCTAGTCGTCAACCATGGACAGGTTTCACCATTGGGAGTCTAATGAATAAAAATGAAATGAAAAGATCACTATTCTTGCAGGTAATAGTCTACTTGAACCTGTGTTCGGTCTTACCCACTTGTTTCGACAGCCAGTGTATTTCGAAGGGAATTCAGTAGTATTCAATAGCACTTTGTCATTGGAGAAGACAGACATTCTTAGCAAATAGAGTTACGGTGAAAGTCCCACCGGGACTTTGACTTCATCAAATTGTCCATTTTATTTTGAGGCTACCAACGTATCTTTGTTCCAAGTCTTTTCGACCGTTCAAACATTAGATTTAGGCGCGCGTTTTTTTAATAAATGCAACCGATTTGGGATGATAAACACCTTATTTTATCATCTACTGTTTGATTCTTTTATTAACGAAACCGAGAAGTCAAAGTAATTTTGAGAGGATTTAAGAAATAACCCTGGGGTTGTAGGAGGTGAATATGTCAGGCTTTGGAAGGATTCGAACCCGCGATCTTGATGTTGAACATCACATCACACGGATGCATGGAAAAACCGCATCCATAAGATCATTCCAATGGTGAGACGTTGTGGGTTTTGTAGTTGTTTCATTCTTCATATAAAAGGTTTTGCCTATCTCATTTAAGGAACAATGACCCTCATTCACAGTAGATGTCCTGTGGCTTTTTTCGGTAAATCGAAGGATCTGCCGCTCAATTCAGCCTATGGAGCCGGTCTTTTTGATTCCATCTCGGATACCGTCACGCCCAGTCATGCAAGAATACTACCGACAGGCCACTAACTATTCGGATTTGATTGCCATAAAACACGGATTTCGTAATATATGTCTGGTACTTGCAACCATACAAGCGCAACCCTCATTGGTCAACCAACAACTTTTTATCGGTTGACTGGATTCGTTTGTCGCTACCTTTTGATAGACCGGAATACTTTTGTTGGGATGAATAGACTGATCGCATCTGAATGGCTTTCTATTTCGTTGGGACTACTCTTTTCATGTGGTCCTCGTTATCGCAGTGTCACCAGCTGCCTGTTCCGATATAGGCGTTCACAGTGTGCCTGATTCTGGATAGATAAAAACCTGACCGTTGGATGACTCATTACAAATGGTCTAGCATTGCCGATAGATTGAAGCAGCTTTCAATCCCTTCAATGGAAATAGTGCGCAAAGTATTGGCTTTCAATGAAACATTGAGATGGTATTACTGCCACGCTAGGGTGTTGTGCAAAACGGGCTAGACAGTTTCTACTTCTGACTTACTAGGAGCTGCTCAAATTGGGTATACTGAATTGGGCCGGGTGAGAGAAGCCAGGGCGTTGTTGGACACTTTCCTTTTGATAACGAAATCGAGAGAATGACATCATAGAGGACAATGACTTCACCGGCAATAAGAGAGTAATAATAATAATAATAGTAAAAATGCCACTCAATGGTTAACGTCAAAGGGATGCAATTTCAAGATAGTGATCATACTGGACGAGGAGTTTCGCCCTATCACACAGAACCAAAGTTCTAGCCATGTGTTCACCCAAATTAGGTCACCCGGGTTCAAGTTCCCGTTGACGTTGTGTTTATCCTAACCGTCTACCTGGGGCAACGTGCACAATTCCAACAACAACGATGCCCATTTCGATGTCCGGCAAAGTGCTTCGAGTCCGGATCACCTATTCCAACATAACATTCATCAAAAACCCATCCAAACACCATTCATGTATAGTGATTTAAGGACGCTAAAAAATCCCGGAATTGGTCGTTTTGCACGTATCCATGGGAGATGGAACACTAGCAGAACTTCACTCCTGGTTCGGCCAAATGGTAGAATAAATTACTATCAGTCTGTCTGGCCGTAACTCAGTTACTTGACTTTTACGTTTCTGATTACTGAGTGTGGTGCTTAGTTCGCAAACATTTCATCACCGTAGAGGTGACATCGTCAGCGCAAGTGCGTAGCTGGTCATGTTCCTCTGTATTTATACGTTCTCCATTAGTCTTGGCCTTGGACAACTTCGATAACCTTGGACTTATAGTTAGACTTTTGTTTTATCACTTGTCGTGTGCGGGCTTGACCTATGACCACACAGGATCAACATTCAGCTCGAGAAGTTTCATCCCTCGAATTGTTTGATGATATTCCCAATTTGATTATCTGACTATTTTGTGTTTCAATTCAACAGAACTTACCGTATGGAAAATTCGGATTCATGAATCCAGTTGGAGATTATACGATTTTCAGTTTTCATTCTTAGCTAAGTCTTTTTTGTTTTTTTCTAATCTGGCCCTACACTTGACCCCTTTCGATATCTACCGGCCGAATAATTTGACGAATACCAGGCTTCCAGAAGCTGTTTTGCTTACCTCTTGATTGTTTGGTCCACTGGTTCGAATTTATTCACACTTCACCGGTATCCTTCGGATCTTCTTGGCTAGATATATATATTTGAGCGAATCATGTCACGTTGTAACTATTTCGATCATCCGAGGGGGCATTTCTCATCCGGTTTGACCGGGATGATCCTTCTCGTTCTTCATATCACTAACTTTCTTCCGTTTCTAGTTGCTCTTTTATTTTTCTTTTATTTTCAATAATTTTATATGGTCTGTAAGCAAGTACGATTGCCTGGGGTTGAAACATTCCGGTGACCACTTCAGATACGTTCACGATGCATGATGGAATGGTCTTCCAGTTTAAGCTGTTTCGGTTCGTTTTGCTGTTAATTCCCCAGAATGTTCTTCTTATGAGAGTTTTTGTCTATCCGGTTTTTTGTTGGGAAATCCTTTACAGTTTGGCTCCCTTTTGCACCTTAAGTCCACTTCGCGTTGCGGTACGTTTGGGTTGCCCAGAATAGGTTTCGGAAACTCTAATCGCCGAGTTTGGTTGTCCAAACTCCAAGCTTGGTGATCAGAATCTGAGGCAAATTGATGGCCTGAGCCATGAGCAGCAGTCATTTCCAAAATTATTCGGACAGCATTGTTTGGCTATTTGCAAGAATGCCCGGAAAGCTTCGTCCTTGTCTCCAGTGTACCTTTGGCGTTTCTTTAAACCAACAATTTCGGGACTGGTAGCTATTCATCCTTTTCTTATTTATTGACAAGTATTGATATTGTTCAAGATGTTGTTGATTAGTTTATGCGTTTGTTCAGTATTCGAGTGTCTAATGGTAACGAAGGCAACGTTCGCAATATCATTTTCAAACATTTAGTTAAAATTTTCCTAGGGCAGCGCATTCCAGAGCTTACATCGTGACTTTGGCGAGAAATCCCCAATATCAATGAGAACACCGGAAGTCATCTTATTTATTTGTGGATATGTTCACCTGTGGTGTGCTCCTTTTCTTGCTAGTTCGTAAATTTTTCGTTGTTCCAGTGTTTTTGGTCCGGACATCAGTCCACTAGTCACCGTTTGACTACATCTTTTGCTAACTCCAAATTAGGTCTAGTTGATCCGGGACCAAATGATGTGAGGAGTGCATCGAAAAATCGATGCGCCTTGTATTAGTCTTAATTGTGAATGATGTAATGTTAATAACACATCTACCAACAACGCTGTGTTATTGACATTGTATCATTCACAATTATAATTGATCCAATTACGAACAGTTATTGACCTACACGGGATTTGAACCCGCTCGTGGACTCAGCCCACACATTCTGTACCATGCGTGTACTCAACCAGCTGAGATATAAGGCCACGCAGGACGGTATTTGGACATTTCATTCAGGGAGCAACGGTCACTTGGCCAAACTGCACCAGAATACTGCTCGGTGTGACCTTGCACGGTACAGAATGTGTGGGTTGCGTCCACGGGCGGATTCGAAACCCGTGGAGGTCGAAGACTTATCACGGTAGGATCAATTCTACTTTTATCGAAAATCTGCCTACCAGACTTCTTGATCAATTGTGTTTGTGAATTCTGACAAGTGAATACTAGTTGCTAAATTGGCAAATCCAGTCAACGAAACTTCCTGGACCGAAGTCAGTCAAAAGAGAAACAAATCACCGTCTGATTATCTTCCAAATTTGATTTTAGATTTTGAAATGACTGTTGCACATGGGTTCATCTGCGTGCCACCGATTTCGCATATGTCCATAGCTATTTAATCAGTCCGCATGTTTAAATTCCGGACAAACGGACGTTGAGACTGAGTGAAATGTCTTCTTTGTTCATCTTCGTTAATCCACAGAATTGTGCAGCGTCGAAAGCACCAGACCGCATTTTCCAACTTCCTCTTTGGTTACGCCTGGATGTTATGTAACTTTTTCAATGCCTTATTTATTTCAATAATGTGTTCATGGAAAGTAGGACAAAATCCCCCGAGAAGCAGAAGAACAACTTTGCGGCTATCGATTTTCTTTTCCAGGCTTCCCGCGTGGGTCATCATTAAGTATAGGATGGGTGATGGTATCACTTGCAGAATAACAGTGATTCATTTTTCGTCAACCGATAGAATGGGTCATGTCTTCCTTTTGCCACACACCATGCAGCGCTTGGTTTACTACTTCGAATATAGACGCGGGAAGTTCTTGTGTGGTACAGCTTGTTTTCCATGAATTTATTTGGCTCGCACGCGGTGTCCTCCTGGGAATTTCACTAACTAAGTGTATGTTCCATTTTAATTAGGTCGCATCTCATTGTGACTTTTCTCTGTTTGAGGTTGAGACTATTTTGGGGGTACATTGTTCTGTCCAATTAAAGGTGTGCCAAATGACAAATTAGTGCCCCGTACCTTGTTTTCGGTTTCTTCCGGGATCTTCATAAGTTGATCTAGCTTCTTCACTAACGACTATTTGTTGTATGCTTTCTCCTAACTTCCAAATAATCCTTCTAGTGAACTTTTAATCTCACGTTTTGTAACAAGTCCACTATCCAGGACAAACATTTAATCCGAGCCATTATATCTCTGTGGTTACTTAGGCTATTATGAATATCTGTGATCAGCGCATGTACCACTTGTCGTCATCTATCTTTTGAAAAAAATATTTCTTTGCATAAAGTTGTGGAGGAAGAATAACTGTTCCCGTGGTAACAGAAATACTCTATTGAGAAAACTTTTGTCAGAAAACACCTGACAGTTCCAAAAGTTAAGTGCACTTGGCATAAGTAAAAAGAAGCCGGCAACACGTCACCATATTAGTACACAACTTTGAGATCATTAGTTTTTCCGGAAACGTACGCATTGGTACGATCTATAACCTGCCTCACTTAGACCAAATCAGTCGGTCGATCATTACGCGAGCAAAGGTTTGCAGGAGTACGCGCGCGCGCGCGCGCGCACACACGCACACACAGATCACGTGAGATACAAATTATAAGGAACAACGTAATCGGCTAGCGCATAGCAGTTTGAATTGCTATTTTGTGATCATCTTGATGCATCTTAACTACAGTAAGACGGGATACAAAATGTAGTTTGCTAAGTGATACAATAAGCCAGATGGACTGAATCTTGTGCTTTTGTAAGCGGTCGATTTTAGCTCGAAAAATGAAAAACAATGGAACTGGTGAAGATTGTTTAAAAAAGAAACGAAAATGATTGAACTTCGAGCAAAATGATCTTTGCAATGAACAGAATGATACTTTATCTGACATGCATTGGCCAATGGTAATTTTTGTTCGGTTGAATTGATTAAAACATTACCACCTGGGTAGCCAGATTATCGTTGGTTATGTCTCTTTACCTTGTGGCACCGAATCACGGATCAGTATATTGAAGGTCAAGTAATGGAAACAGTCAAAACTTCGAAACTTGGGCCAGAAGTTGCAAGTGTTCGGGAAGAAAAATTCCACACTTTCAACCCCGACGATTTGAAGCACATGAACCGATTGTGATGACCTAATTGCTGGACCGACATCAGTGGATACTCAGAAAGGCAGTTACCTCCCTAATCGATGAAAGAATACCACGAAAAACATCAGTTTTTCAGGTCATCGACTTAAAGAGATGAATTGATAAAATGTGAGGTTCAGATTTCCGATCCGGGCAAACAATGTATCCAAATTAACGAACATTTGTAACGGAATGTTAAAATATTTTCATTGAAAGTTTAGTTTGTCATCAAATAAAACTCACAATTTGAACACACTGCGTGAATATGCGGGTTTGGTTCTATGTAATTAACCATCAAGCCGGTGACGGAAGAAGTTCGATGGTGAAATTCATATCACCAAGCTAATTCGGCTAAGCTTCATATTAATGTATGTACTTACATATGGAGTTATGTATAACAAATCTGTGCACAGGCCACATACCGTCGGAACCGTGCAAAGAATGGAAACAGTGGGCGAGATAGAGTGAATCAAAAGGAAATTTTTGTACAATCCACCAAAAGTATGCTAGCTATTCGATCTTCTACCTACACGTCATTTGTTATCCCTCGCGATTCATGGTTCGCAAGTGGACCGGGTGCTACTCGGTTGCCCGACTTGGAATAGGAGATTGCCTTCGGTACCCCACTTCTGCACTTTGAACGGGAAGTCTAACCTGCAAGACAATGATGTGATTCGTGGGGTTGATGGCCCACAACTGAGTGGTAGCAGATTGCTCAGTTCATACGCCATTATGATTCGGTATGACATCTTGGGTGCCTCTTCGCCACATATGTTGGTAAGCATAGTACCGTGCGCTTCGCGTACCGTTCGTGTTTCTTTTCAAATCAGATTTCGACCGTACTCATTGGTAGATTTTTGTCAGTAATTCGCCTAAGTTCTGCAACGATTTTTTTATTTGATCCAAATTACTAAGAATTTGTCCTTATTTAAGGCGTGCTGGCAATAACAGTTGGTTTTTTCCTATGTCCTCATCTCTATTGAACAAGTTGTTTTGCAAGTATTTCGATTCCACTTAATGTAACTGATGAGGTGCCGGGGGGGGAATCAAATTAAACATTTTGGATAACGTTGGTCACAGGATAGTGGTGGTGGGGTTTCTTTTGCGGTTCATGTAAACAACTGCATGAAGTTGGCGTAACCAAATTTGCTCTGCGCTGGTCAAACGATGATAAGCACGGCTTGAAGTAAGCTTTTCTAGTTCGAGTACTGAGGCAGGCTGCAACCACCTGCACCCTATAACTAACAGCGACACGCGCCGTGGATTATGTTTCATCGTTTGTGAGATAAGGAAAAAGGGTATAGAAACATTGCCACTGGCACTGACGGCCATCGAAAACGAAATGCACACGTGATGGTCCAGGATTGTCCAGTGACTGTTCCGACTCGGTTTCCCTGACCGCAACAGCTAACTCATCAAATCAGCTGGCTGGTGAGCAAAAAATTCGATGAAATTATGCGATTAATGACCTTGATCTGCGGTTGTGAACAACCGACGCGAATTTCGCACTGTCTTTGTCATCTGGTCCCTTTCGACGTATCTGAATTCCTCACCAATGTGACTGTATTCTAATCCAGCTTTCAGGCGAATAGTTAACGAAACTTATTCGTTTCGGCATTGAAATATCTGTCGTTCTTAATTGTTTGGCCTGGTTTTAATGTCTTAATAATCGTCTGATTTTGGATGCAGTTGCTTTTTGAACCAAGTAGTGATCCTCTTTTAAGTCCCTCCCGAAAAAAATTGTGCGATGCATTTGACTGCAATATTTTATTAAAACTTTCGCATTTGTTGCTATGTAAACCTGGAGTAACTCAGCCTCCGGTATCACTTGTGCCTGAGATAATTTGCCGACAGAGCTCAGTTTATCATAATGCATGTTACCATATCGGATGCATTTCGTGCTGACTTTCCTTCTACTCCGACGTCCTCTCTTGTTTCCTTTTGCGTTCACGGCTAACCCACTCCTGCAGACAATCGATCAATCAAATATGCAGATACTAGTCCAACTGGTAATCATGTTGTGAGCAACTGTTCGATTTTCCAAACATTTGTTCCTCCATCTTTCCCTGGTCACCGGCAATTATAATTTAATCCCAATGTGAATTTAACAAAGTTTATCAACATTTTATGACTGCACTTCAAAGGAGATTGCTCGTACTGAAATGAGATTAAATACAATACAATACACATCTTCTGCCTGCGACCAAGTAGCGCCCGCCGTGAAAACAATGTCAGCATTTCGCATCACCTCACACGATCCCAACGAGCGGACGATGCTTTCGTGAGGACTCGCGGATTCCTTTTCTGCAGTTTTCCAAAAATCTGGTTGAAAGTTTCGCGAGACATTTTGTAAAATTCAATTTTTCCTCTTACAACTCCGCCATATTCACTGGGCTAGGTGAATAATATTACAATTTTAAATCGAACTATGCAGTTATGCATCATGCACCGGTTTGAATTGTATGCAATTTAGCATGAAAAGCAAACAGAAGCTTGCGAAACTGACGAGTTAGATTTTGAGCTAGGCAAACATGATAATGAGAAACCTCGTCGATTTTTTACGAGTGTACCTTCGTGGGCTACTCACGGACAAAAGTCTGACGATCTCTGTCCAAAGTTTGAAGAACAGTAAGGAAAAAAACTAACTATTTGATGCTCTACTAATTTTGGGAATGAGATTAACAGACGCGATTTCTGAATTCGTCAGCAAACGATTTTTGTTGGCGAACACACGTAGTCGCGCGGTCGACCTCGTGACGTATCGACCTGAAGGTCGCGGGTTCCAACCCTTCTACAGCCGATCAAGTTCGGTACTCGAAAGTCATTTGTGGGCTGCAACCTCCTTCCTGTAAAATGATAATAAACTGTGGTTATATTGATCGGTAAAAGGATTTTTTTAAATCCATCGCGTACCAGGCCGAAGCTGAACAACAAGCGGGTTAGCATTACGTTCTGACTACTCGTTGTTTTGTTACTTTTTTCCCGTGTCTAACAAGCGGAATTTGACCAGTGAATGACTTGGGCCATCCGTTTGGGGTATTCTAGGACGGATTTAAACTTCGATTTCGAAATCCCAGTGTGTGTAAGTACGTGGAAGATGTGGCCGGGGGTTGGGATAAGACTGTGTTGTCAAAAAAAACGATTTTAGGACCGGTAGGAGTAGTTGGGGAAAATTTCACGGGGAAATTTGTCGTATTCTCAGATATTTTGCAACAGAGAATTAGGCGGGAAATATTTGTTTTTCTCCGAAGGCTAACAAATCTAGAGTGATTTATCAGACAACTTATTATTCATTTTAACAAACAGTTTTCTGGAATAAATTTAGAAACGGCTGTCAGAAATAGTTGTGAATGTTACAGAGTGTTTGGTTTGAATCCATCGACATGAATATCTGAAATTGATTACAACATAGACCGTCAAGAAACACGAAAGTTGCAGGTTTGTTGCCCATATAAGCAACCTAAATGAAAGTTTCCTCCTAAAGTTTAGAATTTCGTCATCCCCCACGTCCAGTGCGTTCGTTAGCAAGACAAATCAATCGCCAAAGTTAAGTTCACACAAATTTAGACCTGTGAGTATAAACAACACAAACATCCTTTGTTGTGTGTTCCATGGGACCTTTTCATCGGTTAACACTTGGAATAGTGCACAACTATTGCCCCTCTGAATCGGTGTGGAGGAAGAAGACATTTCGCTGGCTTCTAATTGGCCTAATTAGTGCAACCGTCTCACAGTTCCAATACTTCACTTCAAAGATAAGCTCTTAATGAACGTGATACCATGAGCAATCATACCGCGGAATTAGAACGATCATTTGTGACATCAACTTATGTGCTCGACCAATTGAGTGAGGAAGAAAAACAATCTTTCGAGGAATACGTTCAATCCATTGTACATAAACAGGTGAACCAGAAGCGCCAAGTGTTGATGAAACGATTGGAAGGATCAAAACCATCCAGTGAGTTTCCTCAGAACCCTGATCGATTTGTTCACAATTTGTCAAACTTCAAGTTAGATAAGACGTTGTTAGAAGTTTTATCCCTGGGGCCCAAATTTTGTTGCCCAAACAGCCAGAGTGCACAAATGGACTTAGAAGTTGGATTCGAGAATCTTTTCTCTCAAGTGTCGAGTTTATCTCCGTCATCACAAATGGAAATGCAAGCATTTAAATCAACTTTGGTGAACACTTGCTACCAATATCATGGCGCTAGACATACAACGAGTGGGTTATTAAAGCCAGAACATAAGAGACGGTTAAGAGAACTGCAGAAAAATGCCGACATCATGTTATCAAGACCAGATAAGGGTGCAGGCATAGTTCTTCTGAACAGGTCTGACTATGTAACAAAAATGGAAGCCATTCTGAATGACAAATCTAAATGGCGAAGGAGAATGATAAGACGCATTAGATAGAAAAATCGTTGTCTAGTATCTTGAGACGACTAAGACAAAGGGATATCATAGATTCGACGACATTCGAACAAATTCGGCCTACGGGAACTACTATTCCGAGATTGTACGGCCTACCCAAATTACACAAAAAGGGAGTACCTATGAGGCCTATTCTCGACATGTGCAATTCGCCGTACCATGCTGTGGCAAAATGGTTAGCTAGGTTACTGGAACCCGTTAGACAGAAGGTAGCAAAACATAGTCTCAAAGACACATTTGAGCTTATCGATTCCGTAAAAGAACTAAATATGAAGGGACGAAGGATGCTTTCTTTAGACGTCACCGCCCTTTTTACCAACGTTCCGATCACGGAGACAATCGAATACCTCTGTGACTACATCGAGAGCAATGGCTTAGCGACGAGTCTTCCGATAGCAGACTTGAAACAACTATTGTTCTTTTGTACCTACAACGTCCAATTTAAATTCAATAATCGAATTTACCGTCAAAAGGACGGCGTAGCGATGGGATCCCCACTCGGTCCGCTACTAGCTGACATTTTCATGGCAAAGCTGGAACGTGGACCACTCGAGTCGTCAATACAATCGCTCTACCTATACAAGCGCTATGTGGATGACATCTTCTGTGTACTCAACCCCTCGACGAAAACTAAACATCTATTGAATGTGTTCAACTCGGCTCACGCAAATATGAAATTCACAACAGAGATGGAGCTGAACAGTGAAATAGCTTTCTTAGATGTACGACTAAGTCGTCGAGAAGACGGCTCAATTCGGCGATCAGTACACAGGAAAGCCACATGGAATGGGCAACACATCAACTTCCACAGCTTTGTACCTCTTAATGTGAAGAGGAACTTAATTAGATGTCTAATTGCCAGTTAAAAAAGAATATGCACAGAAGATACTCTTGAAGCTGAACTGCAGACGCTCAGAAGAGTATTCACTGAAAATTGTTTCCCAATTAGATTAATTGATAAGATATTGGAGACAGAACAGGAAGTTCCTAGGAGGGCGACGGTGGAGAGAAAGCCGGTATACATATCTCTGCCATTCAAAGGTGACACGCTAGCAGAAATAGCACGACGAAGACTGACTAGTGCTATCAATAAGACATTCTACGCGGCCAAGCTTCGTATCCTGTTCAAATCCCGCCCCGTAGTGTCACTGCGGTGAAAGACAAAGTCCCTGATTCTGCAGCCTCGTTTTGTATCTATTCATTCACATGTTCCTGTGGGACAATGTACATCGGCCGCACGACCAGGCGCTTGTCTGAACGCATCCGTGAGCACCACCTGGCATGGTTAGGCACTGGAACAATTAAGTCACTTAATA
>LUCM01003211.1:69816-82553 GCA_008360955.1 Fasciolopsis buskii | reverse complement strand
AATATTTTGTCAAGATATATATAGTGATGTAATGGCATGAGTACGAATCACTGAAAACGAGCTTGTTTGCCAACTTGTGTTTTCTCAATGTGCTCAGTGGTAATTTTCAAGGACGTTGAATTTTCTGGCTCCGAAATACTATTTTATTAAAACTTATCGTGAATTGCCAAGAAAATGATGATCTCATTTAGTCTAAGGCATGGGGCAAGGTCAACTGAACAGTTTCAAAATGCTTTAATGATTATGATCTGACCACTGACGTTACAGTGGAGTGCAAGAAAACCTACCGTTCCCATTCCCTCGTTCACGAAAACGGAAACAATGAGACAGTTTAGTCAGACATGCCCGATCAGTTTCAAGTTCACCTGTCACCGCGATAGTGATAAGTTTTGCTGTTCATCGCCAATTATTCATAATAAACATTATATGACCCGAAATCACATTGGACTTATTTAGTGAAGCCTAATTTGCGCCATGATGATAGGCAAAAATGGACCTTTATTGACATAGCTAGTCCCCGTGCCTACAGCCAGCTGTTCTCTTTCTCTCTCTCTTTGTAGACACTTTTATTTTCCCATCTGGACAAGTTTTCTCTTTCCATTTTCAGATTACAATGCCTTGCCAACCAGGGTCGTACACGTTCAGGTACTCCCGGTTAGGCCGTGACTCAAATATGGGGCAAATCAAGACCACCGGCAGATTCATGTTTTTCCCCGGATGTTTGTATACGTCATCAGAAATCGGACACAGCAGGGTATAGTACCGGGAGAGAATCTCGTCCATCAAGGGTCCAACCAATCCGGAGTTCGTAAAATCATTTTCACTCAAAAAGTGCGTCTGAAATGAAATAGCAAAACAAAACCGTTTTTTTTTGCACACATGGGATCTCGGTTGGTTGGAAAACGCGTTAGAAAAGAAACAACTTAATATGGCTTTAGTGTGTTTTAACCGAACCCCGTGCGGTGCGCTGGTATGTTAATTCTAGTACATTTTGCTCAATTTCGAATCACTCGGTACAGTGCCTAAACATTCGATCTGACGGAGCTTGTGGTCCCTCCAAATGTTGTCTGTTGTTGCGCGTGGTACGCATGTTTTAGAAAAGTTGTGCAACACATTTTGGCCGAAGCCAAAAGATAAGCAACATAAATGGTCTTTTTTTTAAAAAAAATGGTAATGATTGACTGCGATACACCAGACAACAGTCGATATCTAGTTTGACACAACAATTGACGCAGCCCTCCTGCTGAGATTTCGTAATGCATGAGACCGATGCAGATTTTCCCACATGAGAACACCAGGAAATTTCACACGGGGTTTATACGTTCACGGGGAACAGAGTTGAGAGTTCAAGTGTTTGCAACAAGTCAAGACCTGGCGTGGAAACAATACAGTTTAGCAGAAGACAAAGTCGAATAGAAAATTTCTGAATAGGTGAAAGATGATCGATCAGTTCGTGAAAGGCAAGTCTGTCTGTGACGGGCTGGGCTGGAATGGTACTCCAAGCTCTGTAATGATTGATAAGTTATTGGTGAAGAAGTATATTCTGCTGATAAATAATATACAAGTATTTCTTACCTGACACGGTTCTCCAATGGTCAACATCAAGTGACATTTGCGAATTCAAATCCTCCAATCACTAGTCGAATTTCCCACTCGGAAGCCCTCGAGTAAACGTACAACTCTTCATGAAAGTCGACATAATTAGTTGCTAAAGCGGTAGGGGAAGCGAAAGGTAAAAGATTTGTCGTCAAAGCGCTTCTCAAAATGCACATGCCCTTCTTCCAAACTGTGTGCATTCATCCTTGTTCCTGTGCACAAAGTGACGTAAACGTTGGCTAGACTTATTAATGACTAATCAATTAAATGAAGAACTGACCAGTTGTGAAAATTCTCAACCTGGACTGAATTCGAAACCACATATCTTGTACTGCGTGTGTTCTGTCAGTTGAGTCACGAGGATATGCCGAATGGTGTTCTGACACTTCATCACAGGGTCCAGGATTGCCTGCCCAAATTACGTAAATACGTCTCAACCAGTACAACTGACTTCTTGCACACGGACAGCCAAAGACGGAATTTCCTAAGAATCATCAACGGAGATATCCGAACATCCTTTGCTTTGACCAATAGCTCAGCTGGGACAGCATGCGCTGAATAGATGCGTGCGTTCAAATCTCGCCAAGGTCGATCATTTTCACAATTTGGTCGATTTTATATTTTTCAAAGTCCGCCAAACAAAGCTTTCGAATCGATTGAGGTTAATGAATTTGAGAGACGGTAGTTTTCTTATCATAAGTAGCTAAATACAAACTGTATGCTAGTTGCATCCGGTTCGCGAGTAAAACTCATAGTAAAAACTAAAATGACTAGTCCATCAATACACTATTGAGCATCGTGTTGGAAATGGATTTTCCCAGTGGAATAAAGCTACATTTTGATTTCGGACTTTATCTCGTGTCATGTCTTGATGATGTCATCAGTATGCAGTCTCTAGTACCCGGGCGACACTGGCTTAGAAATGAATTCTTCTAAATCATGACTGATTGGCAAACAAAGTCAACAAGAACTGGCGACTAAGACTTCCGGGCTTTGTAATTTGTTGTTGCGCTTGCTTGCGGCATCCCGGCATTGTGTGTGTGTGCATGCAGCCCTGTGAATCATCCTCGACCATTGGCTCGGCGACCGCCTAATTTTCAGCCAGTATAGATCACGACCAGGTGGAGGACTACCTAACCTATATATCTTTCGGCTATATACATTAAACATACACAGGAAAACTTACGTTCATGTGAAAGTTGTTGCCTATTGGATCGTGTGATGGCCAAATGTGAATGGGTGAAATGGGTCGATAGCTGATTGGTTGTCGGAGGGGCCTACACTCATTGGTTGAAGTGAAAACTGATGTGTGACAGAATGCCTATTTGAAATGATTGTGGTAATTCGTGGGACGAACTTATCTGCCATTGGTTAATATGAACGCAGGGTTTGTCGGTAAATTGAAAGGTTGAGGGCCACCGCCTTGTTGTAGACGTGGATCCTTGACTCCCTGACACTTGGGATTCACGCCGTCTGATGCTCGTTCAGAAACCGAATTCATGCATTTTCCACGTTTGTGAAAAAATACTAGACGGAGGGGTTTATATCACTCGTCTGTTCTTAGAATCTGACTAAAGAGGAAATAAATTTGGTTCAATCCACAAATAGATAAGTTCATGGTCAGGTTGATCAATCAACTGCTCGATGAGCGAGGATTCGCCAAAGATCTTTTTAAAGAAACTTATCTGGTTTCCTTGTTAGAAGAGTTTCTACTCATTCACACTCCAATCCGTTTCGTTCATTCGAGCAGTACATAGACAAAGAGTTTGTCCCGTATATGATTCGACTGTTGCTAGTAAGAAGATCCACTACCGCGTAAGGTGGAAGTGTGCTTCCGAGGCGAATGTTCTCTCACCTATAAACAAATTAAACACCATAATATTCCTCTCTGTTCAGTTTGTTGTAAAGCCATGCTCATCAAGACATTCTTTGAAGCTCCCAATGCTAATATGGATTTTCAAGCACTGATTGCATGTGAAAAACTAACAGTTCGTCGTAGACTGTGTCATTAAGCCATCTTCCCGTCCGCCGGTTGATTGTGTGCGGCTATATTTGACCTGAATAGCGTAATGGATTAAAAAAGTGAAACAATCAATCAAAACGTTTCGTCCGCATTCTAGAATTTCGTGATCCGTTGAAATGCAATGTCCTACACAATTCCACAGTAGGTACGTGTGATATATTTAACAATATATGCATAACACACACACACACGGACATACAAGTACTTGCTGGCAGAAGAAGTGGGTGTGTTGAAAATCAATAATGCAGTTCGTGATTTCCAACAGTGATATTTTATCGCCACACATCATTTTTGGCTGGATCGAAAATATAAACGACGGTTTGGTATCAAGGAATTCGCTTCCTTTGGACCAAACGTTCCCTTACCTCAGTCCATTCATGACAAGTTACACTGATTCTTTTGTCTGTTCCGTTTAATGGACAATTCCAGTCTTGTTCAAAGGTACACAAATCTCCCGCTTTGGTCTACTTTGCTGTTGTTAGTGATGATATTATTGCTGTCGTGATTGCATTCTTGTCGCCACGACAACAATTCCAGCGAAGTTTGTTTTTTTCTCTACCATGATGATGCAATGGGAGTGAAGACGGACATCTCTTACAGCTTCTTTCTTCAGTACTCCTTCCCGTACGCTGTCGTTTTTAACTGTTCCCAAAAAGAATGGATTGCTAGTGTGATAGATCCATTTAAAGTCATAAGTTTCCTTCCCAAAAATTAGTCAACTTGATTCAAATCATTCGAAAAAAAGAAGCAGTGTATTCTGTCGTGTCATCCAAAGCTAAACGGCCTTGCCATGTTCCGTGAACCTGTCCATATTTCCCTACCACACTGCTTCAACCAGTCATGGGTGTACAGAAAACCTCTTCGATGCAAAACGGTTGTTTCGGCTGGCACCAATCCAACTTTTCTCGCTAGTCCATAGCGAAAAGGATGTCGGAATTTTTCGTCCAACTCAGTGTAGCTTGGCGGAATACTTAGGTGAATACGGTCAGCTGAATGTATAAATAAACAAGAATGGATATACTACTGGTTGGTGAATTGATTATTGAGTCCTACTGACCAAGTGATAGGGTGAATAGCTGACGGATTGATTAAGTGACTGGTTAAACGATTCGTTGACCAACTGAGTGATTGGTTGGCCGGTGGATTGTCTGATGGACTGATTGACTGACTGACTGACTGACTGACTGACTGAATGAATGAATGAATGAATGAATGAATGAATGAATGAATGAATGAACGAATGATTGAATGAATGAATGATTGAATGAATGAATGAATGAATGAATGAATGGATGGATGGATGAATGATTGAACGAATGAATGAGTGAATGGGCGAAGGAAACTTGGTGGGAAGATAATTGGATGGGCAAGTGAGCGAGTGTGGATGAGTGTATGAATGAACGAGCTAATGAAAGGATCATAGTGCAAGCCCCATGCTAACTTCTTTGTTTTATCGGATTTTCTTTTTCACTTGTATGTGTGTCTTTTAGAATCCTGAACAATTTCTTCATTCGGAATAAAACAGACTGTCATAAACCGTGGCCAAATCCCCCGTGAAACGTTCCCACATAAGATTCGCTGATAATGAGTCTAATTTTGTGCTCATTTTGACGTGAAGCCCACGTATGCATTCACGTACATGCGTGTGCTTGTGTGCATGCAAATTAGAGCAATCATGTGAGCAATCTATCAACGCATTATGATTACGTCGATATGCAACTATCACAGCACATCGCTTTCTTTCCTCTTACGCAAAGGTAACGAAAGGCGAATGATCAAGATGGTTGAAGCCGAGCCATGCTTGAGTAACTCGACTTCGTCATATTCATTCGAAACGAATTGAATGACCGTTTTCCATTCGCATATCCAAATGTTTCCTCAACCTCGTTTACAATCGGCAACATTAGTCTCTGTGATTAACACACACACACACGTGTGCTTATTTGGGAGAAGCACTGAAATCCGGGTTTGTGAGAAAATTCTGAGTTGAATTTTTTTTTAAAAGAGGCAGTTCATATTGTCATAAACCGAGTTTGGCAATCTCCGGGCAATGGTGTACATCGTTGCATCAACAAGGAAGGAGACTGGGGTAAATAAGACCAGCTCCAATTCACGCAGTAGTGCACAATTCAAACGGTCCAACTCAAACAGAATACCACCCTTTGGTACCATGCACCAATGAAATGCTAAGTCGACAGTTCAACATTTGTTTCGAGTATTTTGAGGAATGATTTTGAAAAAAAATTTTGTTTTCTCAAATTTTCACTCATTGGTACACGACTCAGGCATCGTTAAACAACACAGATATACTCTTTCGTTGAAATGACTAAGCACGTAATTGTGTGGTGTGAGGAACATGAAATTCACACGTGGCAGGAGAACACTATGCACAGGGCTTATTGGCACTGAAAGTCTTTTCAATGGTTGCGCTTGAGTGTGTGCGCGGAATTTGAACATCTGTGTGATCACGTTGTTCTAGAAACAATAAAGACAACTCGATGTGAACTTTCCATAAGAAGGCTTAACAAATCTACTCCGAATTGCAACGGTGCCGTATTGTCAGTTTTCCCGAATCTTGTTTTTTCGTTCCCGGGGAACGTTCGTGAACACTCTGTGGAAGACCGTCCTTTAATAATAAAAATAGTGACTCATCCGTTTGACTGACAGATTTCAGTGCCATTTCACAAGCGAAACAGGAATGAAATCACTTGATCGAGTTCCGCTTTTGGTTTAGCAAATGGAAGCTACAAAGTTGAATAGGTCACTGATCACACCTAGCGAACAAGTCTGATTAGAACTGTGCGCTCAGATCAAACGTCCTGGAACCTGTTGTGTGAACTCTCGCTCCGTTGCCCCATTGGCAACCACATGTATTTTTGTGTCAGTTGGAGCTTAATAACCAATTCGTTGATTTTTGCATGAAATTTCAGCTTTCGTTGGTTGAATATTTCCGGCTGTTGGAATGCGAATCTTACACTACGGTTTCCTAAGACGGATTGTTTTTTCGCCATAGCCAAAATTCATTATGGAAGGCGTCACTCACCACTATCCTAAAAATTCGGGGACTTGTGATTCGCGTTCAGTCGATTCCAGTTTGTGCAGACTTGGACGTGCACTGCCGTCTTTTGTTTGACAGTCTGTAACATTGAATAACGTGGCTAGCAATGAATCCGAGTGCCTGACGCGGTGACGAGCTAAGAACAAATAATTGTACAAATTCGGCGGAAGAAATCAGTCATTGTTGATTGGCATGGGTATGTGTCAGACTTCTGTACATCCCATCGAATCATTGCCGACCATTAAGTCGTGGTTGTACCGTATGTGACTTCTCCAATAAAATATCTGAATTTGAAGCAATAGCGAAAGTAGTTGGAACAGTGCAGCGGTGATTTATAAAACACTGGCAGCCGCCCGCCATGCATGGTCGAGTTTCAAAACCCCGTGAGCCTAAACTCTGTCGCATGAAGGCGCGAATAGGCCAAATAAGACAAGAAATAAATTGTCATGCGTAAGCAAAAAGTCATTCAGTTTGCTCTAGATTGGGCACTAATATCAGTCGTTTGGGCGCTGGGTTCGGAAAAATGGTGAACTGGTCCATGGTATCGATTCTTTCGCAGTGGAAGCTAATCCGTAGTCATTTCGGTCTTTCGGTTCCGACAGCCACCCTTCTTTAGGGAAACTTTCTAATTTCCATTCTTTCAATATAGAGAACATGCAAGAGGGCACAACGAATCGTGGCTTGATGGGTTTATCCGACGTCAATACTAGCGGAAGGCAAAGAAATACCTTGGTTGCATTCTAACTTACCCCCAAGTATTTACTTCACCCAGCTGCCTTCAATGTCCACACACTCACCCAGGCAACAAGCCATCCTAGCTAGAAAACTTGAAACTTTTAAAATAGATGTATGCTGGGTCTCCGAAGAGCACATACAGAATCACACTTCGGTGATCACTCTTCATAGCCCCAAAACAACCTCATTCTCTGGCTTCAATCTTCGAATCTCTGGTGATCCTATTGTGAGCTTTCGTGGTCAGGCTGGCTTCGTGGTCGTTGTGAGCATGTGAGAGGAGCTGGATACCAGTCAAAAGTCGTTAGTGTGCAGCACGTTTGAATCGTTTTGTACTTGCCAGTAAAAGTCCACTGAAGCGTAATTGTTTAGCCGTCGTACCTGTATATGCACCTACGGGATGCAGCTCCCTGATGCCAAAGACAAATTCTACCGAGAGTTATCTGGACTACTCAGAAGCGTGCGATCAACAGACGATGTGGTCACTCCTCGTGATTGTAACGCCCAACTTGGTTGCTTAGTGAGACGAGATGGCATATCGGGAGCCGATTTTCTGTCCCATCTGATAGTATGGACAAAGAAAATCGTCTTATTCGAGTTTGTTCTGACCATGGACTTCTCCTGAAGAACACCAAGCTTTGTCATAACAATCGATATCGACTCATCTGGTGTTCTCCCTTATATGTACAGTCTTGAATTCAGACTGATCACATTGTCATCGATCACCAGTGGCGTGGATCAATCGAGGATTGCCGATTATTCTGGCACACATTTGTAGACTCATATCGTGTGCTGTCACTTTTGTGGTCACTTTTGTTTACGCCCGGTCCGTGGTCAAACCAGCACATAAACCAAACGTTCCACAAAGCCGATTCTAGACGATGATCGATGGCTTTGTTTTCAGTCGGAACTCTCTCTGCGAGTGTCCTCTCAACAAAATCCCCCGAATCGGAACGAATTGTGGAAGCAAGTCGAAAAAATCCTTGCAATTGGAGGCACCCGCTGCGCAGGACTCATTGCCACGTAAACCTCAGGAACGATGGATACCCTCGACTTCTTTTACTCTATCGGATACATGCAAATCCGTCTCCCCGGGTGTAAAATCCGGAGTCAGAAAAATGACGTTGAGGAGCTGTGCATAGGAAAATATAGGAAAATGCAAAAGGGTGCGACCATCGGAAATAGTCGAGACCTTTACCGACTGATTAGGGATACTGGTCCATGGAAGTCGAATGTAGGCGAGGTCATTGAGAAATCCGACGGCACCCTAGTTCTCTCTCAAGATCGTCAACTGTTGCGTTCGGCAGAACACTAGGCAGCGGGTTATTTGGCTGCCGACCACAGTGACCCTCCTTGTTTTGCCTGCAGGTGACCCAAATGCAAATGGATTACAGTCCTCCATCAAAGATGGAGGTCACCAGGGAGGTAGGTTTTCTTAGAAGGGGCACAGTAGTCGTTCCTCTTTACCCGCATTCAGCATGAGAAGTAGTGTATGTCACGGTTACCACCTTCACCCACTTTATTCAGTTATGTCAGTTAGATGACCCTATCCTCATGTGAGAATAGCGAGATTGATATTTCCTCAGACCACAAACTGTCTGAATTGGAATACCCAATCGACTATGTACTGCCGAGTTAAGATCCAAGTAGGCTGCAAGTTCTTCTCGATCGTCTGGACAACAGCGCAGTTACGTCTGGCATGCGCTTTGGGCTTTCAAAGTGCAAAACGCTGTCCTAGGATTGGATTGGCCGAAATTTGAACCTTGTTCTTGCAGGAGAACGACCGGCTATCTGCATCTCACCTGGCGGTCGTCTATCAGATGAAGTGTCTTCCAGCATACAAAGACCCGACTGCTGTTCGCCAATTTCGGGCATCTGTGGTATCGGCGTGACATCCGTTGATCGATTAAAGTTCGAGTATACCTGACAACAGCGAGGTAGACATTGCTTTACGGCTCCGAAATATGACCGCTGAAAGTAGATGATATGCGAAGATTTTTTGTTTGAACACCATTGTCTTCCCGGTAATGATAGAATAGTGTTGAGGAACTTTGTAATTATCTCAAAGGCTAGGGCTAAGTCTATAGGACAGGCACTGAACCAGGATGGATAAAGCAGGCTGGGATATGTTTTTCTCATAATCAAAGAGCAACTCCCCCGTTGTACTTTGTTCTGCAAGTCCTGTCGTGTTCGGAAAACGGTTGCAAACGGATAGACGATGACATAGGAAAAGATGTGAAGGCTTTCACAAGTGGACTGGTTTATGTAGGTGCATTTGGTCTATCGGATTGAGGTGCACAAAATCTCCCGAGGCGATGGTCGGAGACACAAGGTGACACGTGGAGTTCTTACATTCAAAAACTTTCGTCTTCTGTATAGTTCGCTCACTTTGATATTTTACAGCTGATCTTCATTATTCCCGGTCCCTATTCTGTTTGAACAGATGATACTGTTACGTGGCAACCCAAATCAGATCACGTCTATGCAAGGCTAATGATTGGAGAAAGTGAAGTGAACTGAATTTCGGGTCAAACCGCTAGCACATTTCAGATGCAACTATGCTGTTAAGTGAAACCCCGAGGTTTTTGGTTGCTGTTAGGGAGAAAACTCGTCACTGAACGATCGCTTAAGTTCGCTGGTCAAAGAATCTACTCACTGTCGTTGTACAGATGCTACTACTGCTACTACTACTACTACTACTACTACTACTGTTACTTGCAGTGAGATTCAAAACTCATGGCTTGGTGCGTTTTCTCTGAATGCAGTATGCATTGTCTAATGATACCGTGAAACTGCAGTGTTCGAAAAATGCATGGCCAGTTGTAAACAACAGAGAATGGTAGAGGCTTCTGCTGTTTGGAGTTAGCTCGTCACAATGACTGTTTGATGATGTTCCCGTCGACTGATTAGCCTCTAGAATAGACTATCTGACCGTAATTGTTTAAACCATATTGTCTCGTCCTTTTGCGATGCCGCATTGGCCAGTGTTTGCCTACCTACCCTTGATACTAAAATGAGGAAAAGTTTTTTCAAACAGGAGTAAAATTTGTACACCATAGTTAGATTCCAAGTGCAAATCGAATTTACTATACCAGCAAAACTTTTAGTTCTACCACTGCCGATCGGAAGTGAGTCTACTTGCATATCAAGTGATGCTCCTCGGCGCAGACTTGTCAATAGTCTGCGCGTACAACCAGCCAAAAGTGCCCTCTACTTGATGTGTGCTTATAGTTGTCTTCACTTGTACAGTTTCGGGTTGAAGTCATTCCGACGCAGACTGATAGACCTAATCCTTGTCACAGTGCCATTGGTGGTACTGATCCAAGTACGAACACTACATGATCATCCATGAGTCGTATTTATCTTTTTGCGATCAAGATGTCTTTTATTTGTGGAAAAGTTTGCTCTCGACGCAGAAACACGCTCCTTGACCCCCAGGCCTTAAATATCTTTTGTTCAGCATTCAGATGTCAACCACGGTAGCGCAATGGCTAAGGTGTTCGACTCAGAATCGTTCGTCCCTGTTCGGGTTCGCGTCCCAGTTTCAGGCACAGTGGATATGCACTGCTGATGATTCCTAACAAGCTGGATGAAACAGCTGTACAGTGCTTCGATGGTTTCTTTATGGTGAGTTGAGCGATGATATCACATGGTGAATTATTTCATGAAAATTAGAATTATTCAATTTGTTCCACTTAAAATGGTTTCCAACGCATCTGTGATTAACGAGCAATAATGTTTACAATGTCCAGAACATTGGGAACCATGTCAACTGACAGAGCTGAGAGTCAATCTACTCGAAATTTACAGCTAGGCTGACCGATCCGATTTCCGTCATGTTATGTATATGTTTAAGTTCGAACAGCGGAATGCCAGAAATGACTCACTAGCACCCAAGATAGTAATTGAAGGTAGCCATTGCGTTCTAGTGTTTTGCATCAAATGACAACTGATGCGCTACAATACGCTGGTGCTTTTTTAATACAGACGAGCAAATAAAACTACCAATTAGTGTATGAGTATCCAATATAGAAACGGGCAAACTATCAGTCAGGGTTTCGTGGCTTAATGTCCGATGAACTGGGACGTGTTGTTGCGAATCCTTGGTTTTCCCACTACTTTAACGGGAACTGGGGCATATTATTCCCCTTGCTGATGTTACCGATTCAAACAATAAATCGTATTATCTGTTACAGTACTTTTGTTGTCCTTATGAAGCCTCCCTTCCAAGTTTCTAAGTCACGTGATTACTACTCCCAAAGCGACAAATGCTTTGCTTGCATTCATGTGGTTTTGTCTCGAAATGCCTAGGGCCGGTCGGGGCTGGGAGTCTCAGGCTCCCGGTTGGCTAGCTGTCCTGAACGCCTCTCGAAATACTTTCAGATGACCGTGCGTATAAAGTAACATTTGCTTAGGCAGTTATGCACGCTATCTTTCCTGGTGGAGATATATTCACAAAAGCGCCACTAAGATGACGAACGCTCGGAAACTTTTGTCGGGTTAGGTGATCTTTGATAGTCTGTGTTCGGGAGGTGGCTAGACGCCGGTTCGAAACCAAATACGGATGGCATACGAAGCCTGCAGTAATATGGTCACAGGATTTTTTGGCTGAGGGGTGCCAATCATGTCTAACCTCATCCGAAGTACGCATGAATTCAACAGTCGGTTGTCGCTTCCCAGTGAGCCACGAGACCGTTAAACATTGTCCAACAATTTTGTGTTTAAGGCCATTTGACCAGAGGCTTGGCCTGTGGTTCCTAAGTTCCTAAGCATCGCCTGCTTAATTTGATCCCACTGATCATCTGCATTGCTGCTCGTCGAAGTCCTTGGTCCCTCGGATAGTTTCTATTCGTATCTGTTGAGAATAGCCGAATCAGACAAACGTTCGACAGCCAATCGGGTTTGTGGCCTGTGTTAAAACTAAAGCATGGTCCGATTCGATGTACGTGGTCTAGTATGATCTACAGTTCTGGACAGAACCGTGCCAGTGGTAGCTTACTACCATATGGTCAGTCTGACTCAAAGTATGTGTCAAGTTAGAGCGCCATGTCGCTGTGCGACGCGACCTGTGTCGGAAAATCTTATTATAAAGGAATAGGCTAATGTCTGCACAGAATTAGAGAAGTCTTTCCCCATTATCTGTTCCCTGAACAGGAAGGAGTATCGCACACCTAAACAGGATTCCCATGTATCAAGTTTTCTAACTTGTGCATTAAAATTAACTCTCATGACTACAGTATCAGAGCGTTTGCTATTCCGAACAAGAGTGACGAGGTTATTGTAAAACTCGTCTTTCTCCATATCAGTGCTGCAGTCTGTTGGAGCGTA
>LUCM01003211.1:34433-68881 GCA_008360955.1 Fasciolopsis buskii | reverse complement strand
GGATCTTCGGCTTGAGATAAGCCATCCTGTATAGCTCGTTGGATCATGGAGGCACGCAAACCGTCACGCCACGTCAAGGTGCAGTCTCTCTTCGGGGAACAATAAACAGCCGTTCCATCAAGACTAGCTTCATTCTTATTAGGGTAAATATCATAGACCGACTGATATCTGTAGGAAGAAACATACCACATGTTAGCGGGTCAGGCATTCAATGTGATCCGTCTACTCGACCTTGAGAAAAGACTGGTAATTTGTGTAGGTTTTTTGTTGGTCAGTACCAACTCCTATGAACCGACTAGGCAAATCAAGTTATTTATCGATTGGTGATGACTGTAATCAAGTTTGAAACGGTTGTCAAACACTCACCTGACTAAGGCAAGCAGTCAGGTTCAGAAGCACTTGATTTGCTGACAATTCCCAGAATGGATGAAATGGTTGCACTGGCTTTTCTTGGTTTACGGTGGTGAGCTTAGCTGTCACGCTGTGTGAATAGTTATCTCACAGGCGAACTTAATCTGTCCCTACTTAAAGTGATGATGCAGTCGACTTGTTCAAGTCGATCTGAAAGCTTTTGTTCCATGTAGGATTCTTACAGATAGGTCACTGTCATCAGAATCAACCACTCCGAGCCGGCGGCCTGTGACCATGCAAAACGAGTAACGGATAGAACCAACAGCTTTTAGTGTTGTTGCTTGCTACATCCTTTGGAGCCCCATTTCTACCCCACAGATGGATCATTTCATCAGGGGATCCAGCTCGGATTCGAGCAAGGCGGATATGTACTGACAATGAGCGTTAACAACGTTGTAACTGTACACTTGGTGCTTTCATGATTTTCACCGGTGAGTCGGACATTGAGAATGCATGACAAATCACTTATCCGATTGGCACTAACTAGCGCTTGCTTAGATCCGCATGAATGATCGCTTGTTCGTATGTTTTTTTGTGTAAACCTAATCTGCCTCATGAGCAGCAATTTTTGCATAGTTTAGTCACTCTGAATCCAGTATTACCAATAAAAGATATAGTAAAAAGATCGAGAATAAGTCGTGCACGACAAATTATTGTTGACAATGTTTCAGCTTTCCTAACCGGACTGTTTTACAAGTCAGTCTCCTTCAAGACGGCTTACTGCAACCACAAAGAAATTAACAGTTCGGTATATACACAGGATCTTAGGGCCACATGGTATGAGAATATCACCAAAAGTTATTTCTCTCTGAGCTGTTCGGTACTTCTTTGTCGTTCAGCTCAATCGTCTGAAACTGACACAGCAAAATTGGAGCACCAGTTGTTGATCCCATGCACCGAGAATATATTTCCTCGACCATCGACCAAGACGCCACTGATTTGCCCATTGATTCTCGCATATCGGATTCATGCGATGGCACAATATTAGTTTAGGCTCACAGTCTATTGTTCCTCCATTTATTATGCGTTGACATTCCATCTCTTCTCTGTTATCCATTTTGTCCAGTTTGAGGTAATTAACATGCAAAATCCCTGGTTATTGTTGGCACCCAATTTTGTCCGAAACCAAGAGAACCAATTAACTGGCTCTTATTTGACGCTATCGATCCGGTAATCCCGTAAAGATGAATGTCCCAGGTTCGAATCATACCAATCGATTGGCTTTCACATTCGACGCTTTCTGAATTATCGTGCAGTTTTCGGTTGAACGAATATCAAAGAAATGGAAAGCTTGCTACCATTACTATCTTTTATTTTTAATATTAGAATACGAGCGGGGAAAAGAGTTGTACCATCTAAGGAAAGTTCCAAGGGCGTATAAAAAATCCATTACCACGAGTATCAAACGGTCGTCTTCTCGTCCAAATTATGAGTGAGGGTTTTGAAGACTGGAAACAGATAAGCCAAATAAGGTACATGGGGTATAGTGACAGATCTATAGCAAACAAAGGAATGACACAAACCTGATGTCGTTTAGTTTACCGCAACACAATTGCAGATGATTGTGTGTCTAACAGCTTGGTCGCGTGAATTTGTTCGATTTGTCTCGAAGAATACGCGATGTTCGAGGAGGTTGATGTGTTGTGCGCAAGGGAGCTTCGGAACGAGGTTTGCAGAACCACTCAATCAGATCGTCTAGTGTAGAAGCAACTTTACCTTACTCGATCCAATGACATCCTTGGGCTATCGTCCGAGGGACAAAACTTGATGTCAAACTTCTGTAGGGCACTAGGCGAACGTGATCACAGAGTGAGAGTCACTTTAAAAAATGAAAAAATACGTGAACCCTCCGGTTAGCAGAATCCATTGGCACCAAGCTACGGGTATGTGGCATTTTGCAGGAAATTCATTCACTACCACTGGTTTGTTCTGCGGCTAATTCGATCATGTTCATGTTCAACGGCTGAACAAAAGTGGCTGCCAATGGAACTTTCATGTTCTATATTCTGACCAAGTTATGTGCCTGACGAGATTCTGCGCAATGTTTACGCAATACGGTTGGTCTCCATCCTGAGTCCGTAACGATTCTGCATAATATGGCTAAAAAGGACAAATTCGCACGCCTCACAGGTCATCCCTGTCCCGAACACCAGATGTGTAACTGAATTTTAAGAAAAAAAAGAAATGGTTTGGTTGACACTAGAATCTCATTTGAATCACTAGGAGGGCGCGAGGTAATTCGTTGCCAATAACATCCAAACCGGTCTTGTGCGTCTGGATAGGTGTCGTCCTTCGATTCATACACGAAGTATATTAATTACAAAAAATGGTTATTGTATAGTTTCAAAAAATCCCACATCCGATGTGAAGAATACATCTTTTAGAGTTACCCAACCACCAGGTATTGGAAACTGAATGGAATTGCACGAAGCAAAGTGCACGTGCGCATACACGCACTTGTCAAACACATCAGGTGGGGCTAACTCCACGAAATTCTACAGTCAATTCAAGCATAGGGCACCTTAGTGAATGAATACGGATACGGAAATTCCCCTGTGATTTGCTGCAGGATAAGGTGATCATGAAACACGGGCACGGCTAGACAGTTTGGTCCACTAGGAATCCATCGGTCACAATGTATCAGCCTAAGTTCCGACAGAAATGCGATTTCGCACTATATTCCAAGGCGCAGTTGGGTAGTCACGATCACTGGCCTGGACCAGATTTTTGGGAGCCCGATCACTTCAAATGCTGATGGGGGATTGCAAAGAAACTACTCAAATTCCATGGTTATTTGGGCGCAAGTTTCACCACCAAAATCAGTAGCATGTATATCTCGGTTGTGAAATTTTGCAGCTTGCAATGTGCTCGTAAAACTATCTCCTACTGGTTTTCAAAGCTGAGTCTCTGTTCACCCAAAATTGACTTAGTGAAATATTTAGATTATCGCACCATGGCCAATGAAAACGGAAGGATGGAGTGTGTGTGTGTGGGGGGGGGTGAGTTCTCATGGAATTATCGATTAGATAATACAACCAGCTAATTATCTAACTCGAAATCGTTGTCATTTTATTAGACATGTGCAATATTTCGCCTTCGAAAATATTGAATCAGAAATTTGTAAGGTCGATAATTCCTAAACAAGTGAATCAGATGCGGTCGAACATAATCTACCAACCGATCTATTGTGATCACAAAGTTTGAAAATCAATGATACGAGTTCCATTCCTCCCTAAGGCCAATCTTTTCCTTGTTTGACAGTTTCTTACCAAATGCCGACCTCTGTCTTAAGTAGTTGTAGAACTGTCGTGATCAATATTGATCCTAGTATTGCTAATGTGATGTTTTTAATTGTACTTTTGTAATTTGTTCCTTTAATTGTAGATTGTTCATCCAATTACTCGGTCTATGGTCGACATTAGTTTGACAAAGCGGTAATTTAGTGGCACGCAAGTGAAACGGATCCCCGGTTGAGTCAATTCCAACTAACGTTCGGAAAACTCAGGGGATCGAAATTACCGGGACCTGGCTAGGATTTGATGGACTGGCCAATGTAACGTGTCATCTGCGAGTATGTGGCACACGTACAAATAGATGAAATTGATCTGGAACAACTTTGTTCAAACAAACACCAGTTCAAACGAGGAAATTCGACTTGGGGGTTTGGCGAAAACAACCTTCGTCTAGTTTTCCCAATCTCGGGATCGGAACACTGCGTTTGTGTCTACCGGATATGTGCTTCGCAATCGTGACGGTCCATTTCACTTGAATAATTCATCAGACATTCTAACTAGCCGATTCGGCATGCTGTCTATCAAAGAGTGCCGTAATTCCGTTCCAGTTGTGCTATCCCAAAGTTTTCCGGTAAATTGGGGGTTGGGCTTAGCACATTTTTGGGCATGAAGCGGGAGTTTAGTTCCCCGTAGCGCGCAAGGATATGTTTTGTATTTCCTAAGACCTAAGTCACCCGGGAGAAGAAAGCCAGACGGGCTAGGTTGTGGTGAGATCAGCACAACGAACACTGACAGACAATCCCGTGTCGTATTCTATCAACCGTTTACAACACGTGTTCTTTCTATTATTGATAGTTTATCCAAACTGTCGATGATTTCGTTCCAACCCAAACAATCAGAAATACAATTCCATTCTCACGGTATCCCATTGCGGAACAGTACTATGGTTAAAAAAACTATCGTGCAAACGTTGTGTATCTGTCATTAGTTCTCCTACTAGTTTGATTCCAACGTAACTCGATACACACCGTGAGTAGAGCTATGTCAAACTGCACGTGTGCGCGTTTGTGGATTTTCACTGAACTGGAAACATTGAGACTAACATTTGCAGTCTGTCGACTCATCTGCAATAAAGATCCAATCGGAATGGCTGTAATCGATATCATGTTTAAGCATTCGAGTGTGGATCGAATCAAACTACACCATAAAATGTCACGAATTTATTTACAATTTTTCTTAATTTTATTCGGTTCTAGACTGTATAATTGGTGTGTAAACACAAGTGCCCTCGGTTGTCATGGTAAATTAATCTCAACGGGAGAAGTAAAGACCTGACAAAAAGTGCAAACAACATAAATTTGAAAAAAGCGGATTTTTTGGTTCCCACAGGGTTATTTGTCCTTGTTCGATTCACATTGCACTTTTCGACCAATATATTACAATTCAGTAACTTTGGTTCTCGTGGCCAAATTGCTGTTTATCAGCAGTAGGCGTATTCTTAGTCAAATACAGTTTGAGAATTAACCCGAGAGATAGTCAGCCAAATGACAGAAAAAAGACAACTAAATTTAGATGAAATTGATGAAAGAAGTTGAATCCCTCAAGGTGTGTTCGGTTCGCATTTTTGCTTTTGTTCGAGGCCTGGAAAATTGCCCTTGGTACGAAACGCTCGCATACGTGAATGAGAATCGAAAAGTTTTTTTTGAATTGGAATTCACCGAACAAATGCCTCTGAATAACTGTTATCCAAGAGGGTTCATTTAGAGCAGTCTGCCGCAGAAAGTTGATGTGTCTGCGATCTCGACCCTCGAGCCGATTCACTCAACCCGTGAACCTGAAAGATGAACAGCCAGTCTCTATCTATTCTGTGGTCATTTGTTCTTTTCAGAATCCACGTCAGTAGAGTGAATAGCTAGCGATCTCAAAAGATCAAGTAACACTAATCTACCCCAGTAATTGTGTGGGGAGACGGGTCGTTTGTCTACCGTACGGCTGTCAAACATTTGCAACTATGAATGGTCAGAAAGATAACGAAAGTTTAAGGACAGCATCCAGAATACCACGGGACTCGGCAAAGGTTGTTCACGTACAACATCCAGCGGGATGCGAAAGTGTATCTGCAAGATTACTGCTCGCGTCTCTTTGCCTCCAAGAACTGCCTGTTCCGATCTCTTCTCATACCGTGGCCTCAAATTGATACCGAGTCGAAAACGGAGCATGATCATCGTTCATGACCTTTAAAAACGAAGCTGAGAGAGGCTATCACTGCTCGCCCATCATCGATTATTTTCTGCACATCAATCTTTCAAAACACTCACTTACTGTGACATTCTTTTTCTCCCTTCGAAGGTTGAACATGCCATCTACTTCTTTGTGCATTTCGATGTTATTCGTTGCTTGCTTTTTGTATGCATATACATATATACATACACGCGTATATATATATGTATATATATATATATATATATATACGTATACATATATATAAAAGTATTTAGATAGACAGATATTAGCCAGCAGATGGAGTAACTTAGAGAAATGTCCCCTTCGTTAGTGTATTATTTCCCACTTCACAGAATGCTATCAAACTGTGAGTGAAACATCTGCCCATATTTGTCTTGGTCAGTTACTCACCAGGGAAAGGGGTCTGGATCAAACAAAATCCCGGCCAGTCTTCCACACACACACACACACACACACACACACACGCACGCACGCAAGGGCACATATTGACATCCATCGCTTACTGACTGTTCGGTGTTTCTTACTCACGTCCGTACACTCAAACACGTTCACATCGATCAACCTCAGTTCTGACGGTGCTCACTGTCAATCACGCTTCCCCTAATGTGTTCGTATTTTTATGTGATCGGTTCAATTCTATTTTGCCATGTATTCTGATCCTGTCTGACAGGCTGGCTAGACGCAAACATTGTTTATTCACTTACACATGAGCGTTTTGGGAATTTTCTCCCCCATCTAATTCGTCGATCCCTAACCTTAGTGGGAAGGTAACAGTTAGTATCGGTATTCACATTGAATAAATTGAGAAAGTCGCGAATCATAGATAACTTAGAGATGGGATTCAAATGCGATCCTAATCTTCGCTTCACCTAACAGGTGCATTGTCAATACAATACGATGTGCGAACCCGGTGGAGAGACATTTGGGCAAATGATCACCAAGTCGGGTAATAATAAAACAGTTGGGAATTGTCCACCTGGGGTTGCTACAATCAAAACTGGCAAATTTAGTACTGGTTTGGTCTAGTGAAGTTCTTTGGCGTGTTGGCACTTCGTGAACCTTGGACTACAAATGTCAGTGACAAATGCGGGCAGCTAAATTTTTGCCGATGATTTCTTTTATGGTCATTGGTACTGCTCAACCGAATACCCTTTCAACACGAAAGTAAATAGCTGATCTGAAAGGTTTACTAAAAGCATTGTATTAAGCTAAATCTTGGTCGAATGAAACAGTTACTACTCAGGATTACTCCACCTAAAAGTGGATCAGATTATCCAATAGAAAGTCGTCCAGTTTGATCCAACCTGTACCATTCTTTTCCACAGGAATTCTATCACTCAGCCGACTTCTAGTCAACTGATCATCACCAGATGGGGGCACCTATTTGTTTGTTGTCTTTGGCTATTTGTTTTCTTGTTTACGATTTCCGTCGACTAGAACCGGCGAAGTGTAATAATTGGCTAGTGGCGGCCCGGATATCATGGTTGTAGCGTTTGGACGTAAAGGTCACAGGTTCGAATATCCCCGAAGTCGATCAACTTCCCCACTTGGAAACTGTCTGCTAGCTGCCACCCCTTTCCTGGACGTGATATAAACTGTTGCTTCCTTCAGTTGATGACATAAAAGAGAACTGGATCCCAGACTTACCGGTCACACTGATGACAGACAGTCGTCGGATATCATTCAGTTTATTTTCACACGCGACCCACGGAGATCTTGTCAGTTCGATTCCACCAAATTTCAGGGACTTTGGGGCCATCTCTTCATCGTTTGTACGCGCATCCCAAGGTCTTTCTTACTACTCACATGTATAAATCATATCACAAAGTGACAACAAATTTTCATGGGGTCTGAACGCAAGACCGGCCTTTCATTCTTCTTTATCTGCTAATTACGAGCAGCAGGTTATTTCCACTGATGAATTTTGGGCGATGGATCGATGAGGACGTTATGTCGACTCTGATTTTCCTCACTGGCATCTCGTTCTACTTTTGCCTTTTCTCCATTTCTGTCCGATTCATCTGAAATTCTGATGAATCATATGGATGATATGACCATACGCTATCAGATAACCTCGGCGCTTCATATTCCAACCGTACAAATACTGTCACCCGTTCAAAACAAATTGCTAATTCATTTGCTCCTACCGAGTCTTCTGAGTGCATTGTCACATTTCATTTTCTCTACTGATCCATATGTATATTCGTGAATATTGGCCTACACATAACTAAATTTATCAAATTCTTTGTATTGTCTTTGTACGCACGCATTTGATGGTTGTCTCATTTTGCCAAACGGGCATCCAAATTACAATGTCTTTCTTTTCAACACCAAAAGATTGGATAGACTCAAATCAAATACGATGTTGTTCCGGGCGATGATTCTGCCGGCACACCTGCCCAATATCGATCCACTGTTTCTGTACAGTTTTTCGTGCGCAACCGAAGAAAAATCTCCGGTCTATAGATATGGGTATCCATGGTGAACATTATTTTTTCTCTCAGCCCGCTTGGTGGAGTTAGTGTAATTATGTGCCTTGCACCAAAACTCTTCTGAGCATTTGATATTAGATGCCCTCGATAACCCCTTTCGTCTGTTTAAAGATAATCGTGAATGTAGAAATTTTGTTTCATTAGTTAAACCCAAAGCCAAAGCCTTCCATGGGTGGCGTGCCGTTGAACAAAAAGCAGATCGGCACCAGGCTGCGATCTGTTATTATAGGTGGTATCACGATTGGATAGGCGAGCAAAATTTCCGCATAAGCATACGATCGATTTTGCGGTTATTGCCGGTCATCACGTATGCGCACGCGGTACGTTTTTGCGTGAACAGAAAGAGAATCGTCGTTGGATGATCAGATGCGTATGCATGTGTGTATGTGTTTGTGTTCAATGAATCCATTTATGACTTAGATTGTACTGATCGGGCCTACTTTTTGTTATTACTATTGCTACATCAGATATAGTACTCCTTTTTCGTTGTGATATATAAGTTTGGTGATTGATAACGTCGAGCAACAAAATTAAATAAAAACTATTAAAGATAGGTTTATTTGCAACCAGTCGGTTGCTCTTTAACCTCTTTTTTAAGATCTTTTTGCTTCCTTTTTATTAGTGAAATAAAAGTGTGCATCATTTTTCAAGAAGGGGGCCGCGGCCAACAGACGGCTGCCAAGTGCAGGCGTTGTCCGGTGGTGGGAGGACTCGGACCCGCGATCTTCACGTCCAAGCGTCACGACCTTGTCCACTTGGCCACCGCCGGTTTACTTTAAGTGATACAGGAAACAAACTTAACCCCGTCTCATTGGTGTGGTTTCGGCGAGTAGCTAGGAAAAACAATTTTAGTGTTTACGGAATCGTTCTGATTGTTACGTCGTTTTTTCGGCTGCATCCAATTCTATGTTTCTTATTCTACAATTCAGGGTAGAAACCGAAAACGGTCATTTGGAGTCTTTCAGTACCTGATCGATCCACAATTTTGTGACAGTAGTAGTCTTTCGGAAAACTGTGGTTCCATTCTGCGATTATTTGCTCTGCGATCTGCTCTGGCCATTGCTTTTGTTCTTGTGATGCTTGTTCGGTTCGATTTATTACCGGACACGGCAGCGGAAAGATTCCTCTTGTTCCAATGAATTCGAAGGTGTCGACTGTCGCGCTTAGCGTTTAGCTTATCGCTAAGCATATTCCGCTGGAGATATGCAGTGAATTGCTCCAAATTTGGTCTTCAACTCGAGTCTTCAACATCTTGTCCTCTGAAAGGACTTCGTTGGTTTACGGTTTCAGAATTTGATGGAAGACAGGTCCGAGCGGCATTACACATGTTTTCCATAAATTCGAATTGATATACGTCATTGAACTAATTGTGAAACTCGTTTGAGATGGGCAAACCCATAGAAACTGTCACTGCGATAAATACCTTTAGCTGACTTTATTTGAGCGAACGTCAGAGAGTTTTCAACTGAAAATTTCGAGCACCGTTCCCTGCGACCTTGCAAGTCAGTGGATCAAATGCATCCAGTAATACGGAGAGCATGGAATCCCTGGACAGATTCGAATCCCTTTGCGGTCATTGACCTTCACATTTAAATGTAATAAAATTCTGGTAGAACACTTCCCATACCCTAACCGGGGACAGTTGGTTTGGTGGGAAATAAATCTATTGCTTGAAAACCGTGAAGTGCATTCTGAGATACTGAAGCCTGCGTGTGCTTCGACAGGACTTATCTGACGAAGAACCGTCACGTGACTGAAGCCAAAGCCAACGCAACGTAGTTAGTATTCTCTAAAGACCCCTTGAACTTACCGGCCCTATTTACTCCGTGAAGGTCCAGGTTAGTTAGCACACGAACCGGAACGCATTCGGAAACTGACCATTTCTGTCTGTTTTTGTCGGAAACAATATTCACTTCAGTACCACTTATCTTCTCGGAACTCAATAGTCTTCGGGATGTTATTCAATTATTTCACATCAAACTGTCCAGAATATGCACCGATGAAAACTCTCGGTGACTCTTTTGAGTGTGTCTTTATGGGCTAACCGGTGGTGGGCAGGAAACTGGGGTTTCACTGTAAAATAAAACAATCAAACAAACATTTGTTGCTGCCGAGCACGACTGCGAGGTGGTCAGACTATAATTGTAAAGTTACCAGCCAACGATCAAATACGTTACTCAATGCTCATAACACGTGGATCACTAGTTTGCTTATCTTCCTCATTCTTCTGTCACGGTATCCAGCTTTTAACGATAGTACTATGCTTAGCCTGTACAATCTTTCACCACATAGCTGAATATTGAATCCAAACGTGTGTTTCCTTCTACCTTGTTAGTTGCTGTTCTGCGAGCAAGTAATCAGCTTTCCAACTTGGTGATCGAGCCCAATTGTTGAAACAAAAAGCAAGCAATACGTTCTCTCTGAAAATCATCGTGTTCTCACATGTTTAAAATAGGAGTAAATAATAGGCAGTTGCTTTGTTATTGCCCAAAAACTAACAGATTTCAATTGAAATTGCACACTCCATTCTTGTGCACGATAAGTGAATTTCGACAAGAACGGTGGTTAAATCGATGTTGGAAGATCAATTTTTACACGACTATCATAAATTTCCCACTTGTGAGAATGCTTTTACATCAATTCATTGATTTATCTGTCCATATTCATTCATATTTAAAATCAACAAACAAAGAAAGCACTACAATTATGCAATCGAAATAGTAAACTTTGATAGTAATACGTACCGCAAATCTGGATTTTGTGAGCTCTGGGTTGTGGTGCACTCTGTGACAAAATAAATTACTAGTCAGAATAAAATCACTGCAGACTTGTATTCCTGCATAAAGTCGGCATATACAACTTTTACCATGTGTTCAATACATACTATAGCTCACGGATAACTTCATTCGTCATTTTATGCAGAAGGAAATACGTTTTACTCGGTGCATTCTTCTGCCAGACCCTGGACAAGGGTTTCCCAGGAGGTTTTCAAAAGGTAACAAGAGCAAATTTGAATTTCTTGGATCTGTTTCTTTCAAAAATATGATGTTCTTGTGACGTAACTTGTACATACACACACACACACACACACACAAAACGATGATCTAATTATATCCAAACCGTTGGACGAGTTTTGTGGTGACCTAGAAAAGTTTTCAAATGCTTGCACTCACATTTTTGTTCGCACACTTGGACATCACAGCTAGACACCGGTTAATTCGCCGTATTTTGTCACTGACACAACCAGACTGTTTAGCTGTCCTCTCGCGAATGATCTTGCGGTCCGTGTGTACCTGGATGCTGATTGGAATCACTTTCTGACGAACTCAGTTTAAATTTATATTAAAATTAAAGCAAAATAGAATTTTCCAAACATTAAGCGTACCTCTGCCTTGTTCATAGAAACGTAATTTTAGTGATCTTGGTTTCGACTAGAAATTAACCCTGTGGAAGTTAGCACACACGGTAGTGTATAACCACGGAGTTTGGACAAATTGCCTACATGGGAGTAAAGTAACCAATTTTGTTGATTGAATGACTTAGTTGGCCTAGATGAATGCAGCCTGGGTAGGTTTTCAATTTCTCCGTTCGAAATACGTGTTTCGTGTATATCCCGACACTTTATTTTTCATGTGGAGATGACTTTACCTTGGCAACCAAGGTCACGCGTATTCAACCGATACCAGGTATAAACATACGTTGACTACGGGTGGTTTTCAGTTGATTTCCTTGTACAATATCAGAAACGGAATGAGAAATAGCGTGTTACAGAGGAGAAAAAAAATCGTTCATCGACTTTTGACTAGAATTGTATATCCTGTGAATTTAAATTATTTTAATCTACAGTGATATCAAATGATCAACAATGGCAAATAAGAGATATAATAATACATTACTTTAGTGTAAGGATAACTAACTTTCGACGTTGTCCTGGCGACCATCTCAGTCCCGATATCGAAATGGGGTTGACAATTGAATCGTGGCAGTCAGTTGACCTAAAAACGTCTGGGATTTGGTTGTCAGCTTGCGAGAGGCCGGGTAGAAAAAAACGAACATGGATCAAGTAGTCCAAGCGGACACCTCGTCTTTTTGTCCTCAAATGCAACTTTGTGAGTCCCAAGGGAGTGAACTAAATGATAGATTTCAACGATAACGGTGGAAAGCGGGACACATAAAGCTTACCTGCGGGAAAAGTGAAGAAAATTACAACAAAATGCCATGAAAAGTCCAAATTTATTTAATTTTCATTAGAAACTAGCTTCGCGTTCACCATGGCCTCGTTGTCTGATGTCCAAACGGAATTGGTGACCGATTCAGCATCACCAGCAAGAACACCGACATGCACCAACGGGGTGGTCCACAAGCTGGGACGAAATGGAAGCCACCAGGCCAATCAAGATCGATATGGCACTCTATGGATGCACGAGTGAGGAAACAGGTTCACACTCAATAAGCCCATTCACAACAGGCAACAGATTTGTCAAACAAAACCAACTGAACAAAACAGAGGGTGGAGAAAAAAACTAATCGATTGAGGGTTATAAGATTCCGAACCTCATCCATTTATCTCTTGGTCAGTATCTGACAATCAACCCTGCTTTGAATAGAAATGTTAGGAAAATCCTGTCAAACTCAAAATCCATTGTGCTTGTATCAAAAATACTGGATGCGAGGCTTCGAATGGATCCGATATCCCAACATCCTCACCTCAGTTTTGGCATCATAGTGTTTCGCGGTAATCTTGGTACCTAACCGAACCACAAATCAGACACTGACCTTGTGTGACCAGGTGGCTGATAGACCGTGAATAGTCGTTTGGTCTATTGGTCTTTATATTGATTGTTTCATAACCACTAACCGCATTCCCTTCGTAGCTTGAATTGCAAGTGCCATTGAATTGGATTGTGTTTGACCAACTCTGACTCACAGACCATTAAGACTAAGGTTTGTGCGATGTACCAGTTATGTTCAAGATGAATTTATAAGAAACGGTACTGAATCTGAAACTTGGAAGCTTTATGTCATTGGATTGTAGAAAACATAAACTAGTCATCAAGAGAAAGGCAGGTGATGTCGTACATCATGAAACGTTGAACAGTTTTGATGAAAACCATATACTTCAATCAGAGTGACTATTTTACGACTTATAGCCATGAAAGTTTCAAATGGTGTTCTCGTGCCCACATGCATATACATGCTCACACGCATTTGGACGTTGATCAGAAAAGTGCCGGGAGAAAATTCATCCCCGTTTGTTGCCAATCCAATGGTGAATTGTAAAGCGACTAGTTTTGTTGGGCACAAATTGATAACCCATTTACATATCGCAATGGCCAGGTATGCGCAAGCGTGGAGGTAGATCACTTCATGTGACGTATTGTGAGAGAGGCAATGCGTCAGCCGATTTTTCTATCGATCTACGAATGATCGGCCAGAACGTTGTTCGGTTGCTGGTACAATTGCAAAGAGTTCGTTGTTTACTGTCTTTTTCTATCTGAGTTGTGCCTAACTGTGAACCACTATGGCTGAGATTAGCAAACCAACCTGGTAAAAGGTAGGTGCCTCTGATTAGCGATCTCGAATTTTGTTGATCGGTTTGTTAATATTCCAGCGATTGCAAAAGATTTCCGGCCTGGAACTAGTCTTGATTTACACATTGAAACCGTACACTTGGTCGTGTAATGATTCAAGAAAGCAAACAATTAGTACTTCATATTATGTATTATCAGTACGATAACAAGGACATGTGGTGATCCAGTGGTCAGAATGAGGGCAGTTAAACTGGAAGGCAGTCGGTTCGGTTCCTGATGCAACAGATCAATTGTCCCACCTAACAGCCCGCTGCTGGCATCGATCACCTCGCCAGAAATGGCCTATTTTGAGCTTTCAATAATGAACGAAATAAGCGCTAAGTAAAGAACAAAAGGACGTTGATCTAGAAATTATCACTGTGCACTGGTTTGCAGGTCCTTGTCAGAAATGAAACCCGAAAGCGATTTAGGTATTTGTTTGACTAAATTCTTTTTTTTTGAATATTTGCAACGAAAATCGTTTCTATAAGAGAAATGAAATTTGCACCGGACTGGTAGAAGATGAACAAGGATACCCAACGATTCCGTATTCAGCATGCTTTTTGATCAGGGAATTTACTCTGCTAACTGTGAACTGATTTGTCTAATAAAAAAAATTCTATTTATCTGGGCACAAAACCGAGGAGACCGTCATCAAGGACGGTTAATTAAGTTACTATTGACTATTTGTACTATATAGCGTCAAAAAGGCACTCCTAGGACATGTTCAGTCTTCGATTCAGCTGCAACCGCGTTTATTCCGAGGATGGTAATGAAAACGCCAATGGAACAGACACATACACTAATCTGATGTGAAAATTCAGGCCTATTTTCATTCCCATGTGGCCGCGTTATTTCGGACAATTTATGGAAAGTGGCCTATCAGCTGACTGGTGAGTAGTATCGGAATTACGTGAAAATCATTTCCCGAAATATATTTCAAATTTTTAAGCTCTGACAATTCGCTCATCAACAGGCTGATCCGTTCTAAACAATTTCACACGAAGTTCGAAGTTCAAAACCATAAGAAAATTTCATTTGTTTCAAAAGATTTCAATTTTGTTGAACCGGTTGACAACGGGAAAAATTTTATCACTTTACTAATTTTGTCATCTTCAGAATTCTCGTTCGAAAATGAGGTACATTGTTATCTTGGGGTAGAATCACTCGGCATCGCTGTAGGATCTCGACAATAAAACAAGTGTTTCCTTCAGCCTCCCAAAGTGTTCCGCACCATTCGATTCAAGGTCGAAGGCTAACTTTTCCATCGACCCACATTGTTCTGCTTACTTGTGTCGGCTGTCGATCACTTTACGTCATCAGTCCGAGGGATGTCAGAACAAAACCCAATCGGAATGATCCGCCAAGCATTCGCTGTTGCCCGTTGATGTCTTCAAACGAATCACGAATTTTTCGGCCATGATATTCGACTCGATCATGCGGACGCTTAACGGAGCAACATTTTATGCATTTTTTCAATCTAGGTACTTTGTCAGAAATGACTAACTGCCATATTGCACTACACTAGTGAGTTTGACGAGAAATTAAGTTGGTCACGTGGAGCTCGATTAGAGTGATTTCTTTTCAGTTGCTACATAATCCTAATTTGTATTCCCATTGCCTTTGCAGTGACTAAAATTCGGAGCAAAACACTTAAGCCGCGACAGTGGGATTGATTAAGGTTACTACTTATCCATGCTGATAGCGTGACTCATCGGCAGTTCGTACTGAGAGTGACACACTAAATTCGGAAGCACGATGACTACGTCAATGTATGTATATGTCCCTTCTGTCCTGGGGTCTGTGTAATTCTCGACCCAGTGTAGATGGTGTCATTAGCCAGGCACAGGGACTACCCGAGGCTGCACAAGAGCCGATTTATTCGGCTAGTGCCGATCCAATGCCACTGACATGTGCGTGTGTGTGTTTGCGAATTACTTTGGTAAGTTTCCTGTGTTATATACCAAATTTCCTGACCACGGCTAAGATGAAAAGCAAACCAGTCGTTAGTAAGTTCTGTTTCGAAAGCACAGTTCAAGAAATTGAGTCTTTTTTCATTGGTTGAATATGATATATATCCTCAGTTCTTCAGATTGAATGATTATCAACAGCCTGTGGGATTCTCGTAATTTGTCATTTTGCGTTGGCCCCAAATGTCCCGTCGTTTGTAAAGGCTATGTGTAAACAATCACATACATACATACATACATACATACATACATACATACATACATACATACATACATACATACATAGATACACGCATACATACACAGACGAATACATTTCGGACAACGTACATCAACGAGCAACAAAATGCATCAACGCATTCAATGAATGTTCTCATTCCCCCGAGACATTCTTTCGTTGTTATCTGAAATTTCCCCCAAATCCGTGGAAACTCGATATAAGGCCGAAAAATGACAGGATAAAAAGCTACCTTTGGGCAGACCGAGTTTCATGCTTTCTATTCCGAATTACGGTGACTTACTGAATCCCATGTTTGTACACTTATACGGACTTGGGTAAATTAAAATTCTTCATCCTTTGTTAGTCAGCCAGCTCTGTTCTCCGTATTTCGTGCTGTTTGCGGTTTCCATCATTCCTCGTGACCTCAAAACCTTCATAATTTTGGAATACTTTAGTAAAATCGGTTGGTTGTATTCGTCAGAATAATCTTGTGTGAACTGCGGCTGCTGTTGCTCGGGCGAATATTTCGAATCAAGATTTGCTTAGTGACAGTAATAATAATAATAATAACAATAATAATAATAATGACATTTTACTTCCATATATTCAGTCATAAATCAAAAATCGATTTCTTCATCACAAAGATGTACACAATACTAAGATATTCTCTATTCTTCCATTGGTAAACATATCAGATCACAGAATGGGTCCAGTCTTCCGAAATGCTGGTGCGCTGAAATTCCTGCTGTCATTCGATCAAGTTATGCTTACTGGGAAGACCAGTCGGTTAAACATTTGGGAACAAATATTGTCACCACTCGCGAGGTCTCGAGAATGCCACCACATTCCAAGCGGCGGGTTTAATCTTCAATTTTTATCCTTTATTTCCTTTACTGATGAAACAACCGCGTGCATCATTTTCAGGTAGGGGGCTGCGGCCAGCAGAGGGCTGCCAAGTGGGGAAGTTGCCCGGCGGTGAGAGGATTCGAACCCGCGACCATGACGGCCACACTTCACGACCTTATCCGCTTGGCCACCGATAGCCATCCTAAACTACCGAATCATTTACATTGCTCTGTTCCTTGCAAAAACATTGACGTATACAAGAATTAACTGGATGATTAGATCGCACACTGAATGAATTCATTCGAAAAATATTAAAAGTGAATAGCAAAAATGGCAAGCCGTTCTGTGTCCCTGATTATCCGGTGTGCACTGTGTGCGTACACCATTCAGCAGTGGAAAACTTGAGACTGTTCGACTGATATGGTAGGATTCAGCATGGACCACATTGGGCTTTGTAAACTATAGAAATTGTAATTATCCTGTAATGATCAGGCACCTGTCAAGATGGTTGACGAGTCCGTACATTGCAAACGCCGCTCCCAGGTTCTCATGTTAAACGTGCTGGTGATCGTTGCTACATTCCAGAGATACTGTACATTTCCTATTTGACCACAACATCCGTCGTCCAGTGTGTGCGTGTGTGATATTGTATTGTACGGATTTTCGCGTACAAAAATAATGTGGCATCTAAGTCAAAAAACATGATGGCAAAAATAAAAATAGAAAAAAGTTTGCACTCATCGAGGGATGATCAGAGCACATTATGATAGGTTACTCAGGAATTTGGATAAAACGCGGTCACAGTTTGTCAAAATTCGAGCTAACTGTGGGACAGTGTAGTTCCTATAGATAGGAATTCCAGAGAATATGGAACGTAAAGCGGATCGTGCAGAAATATGAGAACTGCACTTTGAAAGATCGTTGTTCAAAGGATGCGTGGGACCAGAAAGCACTTCGTGAGAAAATTTCTCACATGCTAATAGGTATTGACTATAGATTGAAAGACAAATCACTTCGTGGTATGCAAGACACGACTAACAATTTTAAAGTCTTTTCTAACTAAACCTGGAAAAATAACAGGAGGACAGTAAAGAAGGATTGGAAAAGCACATTAGTATACAAATCGGGTGATGATCCTTCGTTTCACCCTGTAGTGCTGAGGCTCCTTGCTTTGAAATGACAACAGTCAGGGATACCTTTCACAAGCAGAAATGTGAAAAGTCCACTTCAGACTTTATCAATAGTAACTCCTAGATATTTCACAGAATCAATCTTGGTAATTGGGTATCTGAGTTGATGAAAGGCGTTTCGGATGGGTAGGCTGATCGAGAGTGAGCAGACATTTAGATGTGTCGAGATTTAAACCAGCTCGTGCAGGGAAATTGCAAACAGAAGATATGTTATTGGAAATTTTTTTTAAAATCATCGTTGTTCAAAACGGCCTGAGAGAGGGCAACATCATCAACATACTTAAACAGATGACAAGGTGAGCTTGGTAGATAAGTCGCTGATGTAAGTAGGGAAAAGAAACGGTGAAATAAGAGCACCCCGTAGCACTCCTGAGTTGTTGATCAACGGTTTAGAAGCTTAACCATCCATTCGTGTGCACTGGGTTCGGTTAGTGAAGTAATCAGACAGCTATGCTAATGAAGAACTGGTACAACCAAATGTTTGCAGTATGTGGAGTAGAAGAGACCTCGCACCTGAGTGAAATGCTGACGAATAGTCCAGGAAGGTGCAATGTACAGATTTCACTGGTGCGTTGAAGGACTTACACATGTGGTGAATGATGGAGGCAACAGCGTCCAAAGCGGACCTGTAGGATTTGTAAGCAAATTGAAAAGGGTCGTGAGGAGGATAAATAGAAAAACGCAGGTGCTTAAGCATAGCACGCTCCTTCAGTTTAAGATCAGATAATGTTAAGGCGAAAACGTTTTGCCAAAGCAGTAGAAGTACTAGATTTTGGGATAGGAATAATAGTGACGAATCTCCAGAAGTCAGGGATAAAATACGAGCTTGGTTATGAGGTAACCAGGGAGTTGAATGCATCCGTCAGAGTCACAGCATCATATTTTAAAAGAGCTGAGGACAGACTGCCAGGAATGACCCCTCTGGTAATTTTAGTGGTGCGGAGATGGTCGAGCACCTCTTCCCTAGAAAAACACGTAACTGTCACATCATCAACCTCACCAAATATGGGCGAATTATAAGTAGAAGGATGGATAATGGATGCTGTCGACAACCGCAGAACATTGCGCATGTTTCTTCCTCTTCCCACAAAACAGTCGAATGCCTTGCCAAAGGAATCGATTGTTGTTACCAATCAACAGTTGGTTGGCGAATGTAGTGCCGATGCATTGGATTCAGCATTTATTAGGTTGGAAATATACTTCATGCTTGAGTTATCACGGGATTTGTAGAAGTGCTCCTAGCGTCTTCTTAGAGATTTCAGTTTCTGGGTGGAGATACGGCCATTCGAGGCGGATGGTGTTTCTGAGGGAAAGCAAATATCAAGGACCGCGTTGGCCGTCTCTGTGAAACGTTTGACACTGTTACTGAGCAGGAGTTCAAAAGATAAACAGGCAGATGCAAATGAGGGGTGGCTTCTGAAGAACAGTAAGGCAGTTGTGTGGAAAGTCCTGGAGACGAATTCGGACTTGGTTTATTCGCCTGAAGGAATGGAAAGCTGACCTAGAGCTAGAGTATATGTTGGGCATTAACAGAAGCAGACAATGATTACTACTTGAAATTGGAGCACGCAGTTTCAGGGACAATAAATCGGGGTTGTTGGTAATAACTCTATCAAAAATGAAACTGCCTCTGATGGGAGAAACGCAGAGGTCAGTCAAATGAAACACAGTCAGTGTTAGGGTGGACGCATGGTTGAAATAATCCATAGTGATATGCAGACCATTCTCAAGAAGAACACTGAATGCTAGAAAAGAGTCGAGAAAAGATGTGATATTGTGTTGCGAGCTAAAAGGGGAAATATATGGGTTCGTTATGATAGTGCTGTTATGGCGAGAAAACCTGGTATGACACGAGATAGTCAATTCCGTTTAGCGAGTACACATATATAAATTCGGACTTCTTGGACTGGAAAGAGTTTGTTTATGCTGCCAAATTATCTCCAGTCTCCTTCCTGTTCGAAAATCTCTTCTGCTGAAGTCTGATGCTGTCTATCGACGCGAGTGAATCAGCCACGGTTCTTGTATGCGGATGACACAAATGTGAACATGGATCGGTGATTGAAGTGCAAGGGACCGATCCGACATTCTCGTAGACCGATAGCGGATGTCGGTACTCAATAATGCCGGAATGGACATGTTGGCCGAAAGGGTGCATTTAGGAGCTGCCTGGTATCCAGCACGTGTCTCTTTTGGATGGATAAGAAGATCGTTGCGGTGGACATAATTCTATCAGGAAAAAAGTGTCTTTTAATTTTCTGCTCAACCCTACATATGCATTTCACTCCCCTACGAGACCACCTATTGTAGTGAAATCAGCTGAATGGTATATTTTTGCTGTACACGATTGGTACACTAACATTCTGTCCTAATCTTTTGTCAATTCCATCCGACGCTTGTTGAATCGTTCCAATGGGAATTTCCGTCCTGGTTCCTTCAATCTTTGCATGTGTGACCTCGGCTTCGCGGATTGCTGAAAACTAAGTGTGAATGATTTATTTAAACACATTCTAATTCATTTCAGCTAGAGTACAACTCAGCTCGGATCAGCTTTAGGATGAACTAATTTTAAATTTACTATGGCAATCATGTAGAATGGGCCTATCTTCATTGTCTTATTTGGTTTGAATGTGTTAAGGCTTGGCCCTTTTGAATTGAATCCCTTACTATTGCATTGTGAGTTCATTTTGAAGGTCACTACTCATCTAAGTTCACTGGGTGACATTTTGAAGTGTTGTTATAATTTTCGTATGCGAACTAGTTTTCCCCAAGTCAAATTGGTGCAATCCCATCCGACAGGGGTCAGTGAATACAGGGCAGACGAGGTCCAGTCTGAATGAACCAGCCCACTAGAAAACATCTGATTTCACGCGCCTAAGGAAACCACTTCCATGAATAGGGACGGAGAAAAGTAGTTTGCCCGGCCAACACTTTCCACTCAGTGGATGAGTTTATTTCAACGATGGGGAAATTCATCAGACTTTGTTGGGTAGTCATCATCCATCTAATCTGGGAAGCGTGCAACTGAGAAAATGGAATTCAGTCCCGCTCTGCTTATTGCAGTGGGTGTGTAGAGAAAAAGATTTGAACGATGTCGCATGGTTTATTTGTGCGCTTGACAATGTGGTCTTTTGTGAAAGACCAGCCAAAGCTTCCTCTCAGGTGTATCAATCACGTTACTGTGACAGAAAAACTCGTTTGCTGCAAAATACCACTCAAGGAAGACTTGTGACACATTTTCTGCGAGGAATGTTACCAACATCTGTTCTCGGGGGTTAGAACCCATACAAAATGCCTCGAATGACTGCAGCTCGGTAGATTTATCTGAAGGTATATGTAACGGAAGCACAGACATACTGTTTGATCTCGATGCTCATTCCAGTCGGCTGCCTTCAACCTTTGTCTATCACCACAGACAGGGCAAAGTGATGTTCTGGCTATGACTACTGAAGCCTTTAAATTAGTTGTATGCCCAGATGCGCATATAAGAGCCCATTTTGTAATTGTCCATCATAGATACACAAAAATTCGACTCCTTAACTCGCTATTCAAGTGTCAGGTGATCCACTTACCAGTGCTTGCGGGAATCAATATGAGCACGAAAGTCAGTGCACATTGCTATGGTGAACATCAGAAAGTGGTCACTTGTGTCACGTCAGTAGAACGATTCCGTACTGGTCAATAGCAATGGACTGAATTCCTGATATTCATTCATCATGTTTGTCCACATCCCCAGTGGCTACGAATCATCTGAAGCTAAATGTGACTTCTGCGATATGAGCTTTCGGCGGGTTTCGCAGTAGTTATTAGCGAATTAAACGTGCAAACTGACTGTTCAACGGGACATAATAGCTCATCGGAAGTTCATCTGCTATCCCACCCGATTGTACCGACGGCAGAAATTCCTCCATTGAACTAAATTCGAGTCATAGACTGCTTCGGACGCAAACAAACTTTTGCCATAGAACGTAGCACGGCTATTGGGTCTTATTTGTTGGGCTTCACCACGTCGAGCTAAGACTGACCAGATATCCGTGGCATGGATAAGTCAAATATCGCTGATCAATCTGGTCGACGGCCCCTGTCTCAATTCGCGCAATGGTACATGAAATTTTAGGTTTGTGCCTAGTTCTTCCTTCGCAGCTGCCTCTGGACAGCAAAAGGCTTCAAGGATTCACGTCAGAAATTTGTATGCAACTGTTGGCGCAACTAAATTCCCAGGACGTGAATGAACATTAGGAACAGCTACGGAAGACGTGAAAGACTCTTGCTCTTGCAGACCTCAAAAACCACAGATATCCTTGACTTCAGTTGACCCGCTAGATGCCTCCAGGTCAGTCCCTCCAAATGTCACATTCAGTGAGATTTGCGTAACTCTTTGACCAGGAGCTTAGTGAATTTTCACTGACAGGAGTTCGTTAAGATATTTTCTACAACTTATGAGGTTCCTTGGTAAAACCTAGACTAGAAGCATCCTGGCGAACTGGAATTACTGAGATAGATTGCAATATCTCTGACTCCTCAGCATGGCAGTCACAGAAAGCAAGAGTATCATGGGGCTAGAATTCCTGTTGGGCTTCAGTTACTGGTTATTTGTTCAGATATCAATCAAACAGAGGCATCATTAGTGGAATATCTTTGAATTAATACCAGTCCAGGTAAGTTCGTTTTTTTCAATTGTGTGTCCCCACGATTCTCACAGGCTAGTCTCGATTAGTAGGCTATGCCAAAGCTTTTACGAACAGTGCCACTCGATTTGCAAATAGACTGGTCACAAGCCACGGCCTTTGATAGTGATCTCAGATTTTGCCGATTTGTGTACCGGCCCATGGAAACAGGGTATAAATGAAGTGAACAAGGAGTCCGATGATTCACTGTTTATCTCTTAGCGACATCATCTGGAGTGTTGAACGAATTATTTCTAGCACCGGTTCATCTGTCTTTTGAGGTGAACCATGAAGGTAATCAATGAAAGAGAAACAATGTGATTCGATGTCAGTCGTCTATTGAAAATGAAGGGTACCAGAGCTATCTGCTTTTTTGAAAAGTTTAAAAGACACCGGGATCAGGTGGACTTTATTTGGTCTTCTTCAAGGCTGATGATGAAGTGATCGCATTGGACTTAACAAATTTCTTACGGTCATTGTGGCACAAATCATAGTCCAAAGGACTTGTCCCAATTATTGATTTAACGCATTTTCCAAAGAGATGACAGATTCTGTTGTGAAACGACAAAAAGGAACCACTCTAGTGTGTGCTGTATTCGGTATTCTCGAAGGGTTTGCGCTTGCGAGTCGGGGCGAATTTTCGGGCTGACTGCATTTTGCTGACCACAAGTTCACTTTGAGACAGACTTTCAATCACTGACGGGTTTGCCTTAAAATCGAAGATTTATGTTTTGCCGGACGCAAAAATTGCGGTCAGTCCTGTTGTTCCTGCGCTTTTAAGGAGCCACATTTCACCGAAGGATGAGTCGGAAAAATTCACTTCTCTTTTTCCATCCCTATCTGTAACCAGCCTTAGCTGAGTCTGTCCCAATGACGACCATTCACTCGAGTTTTCCATGACCAGTGAAGTTTCTCGTGGTTTCTTACAATAACACACTTTCCGTTTACATTTTGGACTGTGATAATTACGAAAATAGCGTTGCCATGTTACAAGTGAACATTCAGGCAGGTTATCAGTAGTTTTCATGAAATAATTCACCATGTGATATCATCGCTCAACTCATCATAAAGAAACCATGGAAGCACTGTACAGCTGTTTCATCCTTGTTAGGAATCATCAGCAGTGCATATCCACCGCTCCCGAACTGGGACGCGAACCCGAACAGGGACGAACGATTCTGTGTTGAACGCCTTAGCCATTACGCTACCGGGCAGGCTGTGAACGGTTTGTTGAACTTCACCACATGATGTTGCACCTATCCGTCAGTGACTTGCACGGTTACTGTCCGCTAGCTCACAGCGATCGACCCCTACTGATAGACGACATCTCTGCAGGTAGCCTAAGTATGAAGAAAGGCTTTCCATATGACCTACAGAGCTTGATTACTTGGTACAGTAATTCTTCGCTACCTTATTCACAGTAAAGCTATGGCTGAGGTACTGTTTTGCATCGTCGAATTGCAACAAACTGCTGCGGATTGGAATGACTCCGGGAAAAGTCTTGTTCTTGGAAGATTGATTTGGTTAAGATAGATAAATCGTTTCTTCGCGAAAAAATACATCTCACCTGGTTCTCATGTCTTTACTAGGGTGCCTATTGCTATGCAGAAGGCCCCGTTGGCTTTTATCAGTTTGCTACTCCTGTGGCGTCCGCGCGTGACAATCGGTTATCGGTCAGCGGTGCTATTCGAACTACCCCGAAAGGAATAATCCCACCATACGGCGCGGCGACATGGGCGACGGAGACCGTCGATATGAAATATCTATCTATGTTTGAATACCGCTATCCGTGTAGTATTCTCGGAATAGAATGGTGACAAATCTTACTGCTGCAATCAGTCACGTATTTTTATTGGCAATTTTTAACCAAACCACACAATTTGTATTTACTACCTGAATTTCTTTTATGTTATACACCGTCTGTGAACAGCCAATAATCCAGAGTAATAGTCAAAATCGGAACACATCAGTGCGTCGTTTGTTTTTTCAAAACTGAACGCAACCAAACTTGGTATTCGAAATTCACTTTCACAGTTTGATGCTAAGAGAATCACATTCTACACTTACCCTCACAAATCTTTCGGGTGCACACAGAACCAAGTTTCTTGACATGAAAACAACCTTGTATCTAGGGCAGGTTTTCATATATCAAGATGTCTGGATAGAAATAGATTCACAAATGACACCCTCTCCGGAAAAAAGCAGAAATTGGCATACCGTCTGGTGTCACATTGATTACAAATGTCTATCTCCTAAGTGGTTGAGTTCGAGTCGCTCTGTTCGTTATTTGCATATATTCAAGATTATCAATCATTCCATCCAATTCCGAACCCATGGTAACGCCTTAACCATCACATTTTTTCTGCAAATGATGAACAGCAGTATTAACTCAAGCAGCACGGAACACACGGTGTTGCGATGTCAATGCCGGCAGGGACGGATCGACGGCACGAATATTTGTCAAAGTCTTTTAGTGGCTCAGTTGACACACACACACACACACACACACACACGTATTCCTCCTTCGCCTCCACCTTGGAGTAAACAATCTCGCGATAGGACAATTTCATTTGCCCCGCAGAGGTATTCACACTTTGCTAGACTTTTTAGTTGTACAATTCAGGCCAATGCTTCCTCTTTCCTTTCACTTGTGTCCTTTTTGATTTTGCAACTAATGGTATGAAAAATATATCATTCTCACTAAGTGGGTGGCAGTCAACTGAGGTTCACCAAAGGGGTGAAGTGGACCGACCACTGGAGGAATGAACTGGCCACCTTCAGGTTGGAACCCCCAGGCTGCTGATCACTTGACGACCGCGGGTTCGTTTGGATGTGGATGACCTTGGACACTAGGTTGCAAAGGACGAATCCGATAACTCATTCTAGGCCGTAATTCAGTGATCTTTGGCTAGAATGACAGAATATTAATCATATTTCTTTACAGAACACATTTTAAAAATCGCAGTATGAAGCTAAAAGTAAGACCACTCTTAATTCACCTCACGTTTTTTTCCCGGCTAGGTGTCCAGGAAATCGTGCTTCGAAAACCACTAATCAGTTGCTGGAATTGTGGAAATCATTGCTTTTTCCTCGTCAGCCATGCAAGGCAAAATGCATTTTTACTCTAAAAACTTCACTTGTCATCATCTAGTATGGTACCACTAAAATGTCATGCTATACAGTCAGCCGTTAGCCAATGTTAGTAGCTGCAGTAATAGTATTACTACTACTAATAATAATGTTACTATTAATGGTATTAGTGCTCCCTAGTAAAGTGATTTCGGAGGAGACCGCATGACTAGATTGAAGTATACAGCAAATACACCGAGGTGACCCGAGGCCCAGCAAACACGTGAATCAGCATGGATAGCAACAGTCAAAACCACGAGGCGGCCTGTATGTTGCATGCCACGGAGCTTTCTCATAGAAATAACAGTTTTCATAGTATTCTGTCTTTTTCCAACGCATACACGGATAATCAAGTTCATCGGAACCATATCCTGTTTTCTCGACTTTCAGAGCAGGCTCTTTCAAAATACAAAATTGGGTTCGCAGTAGCAAACAGATTTCCCAAAAGGCCCCTGGAAATTCGCACATATCCATTCCAATTCCGACAGGCCATTTCCCTAAGACTGTGTGGGGTCTTATAGCTCCGAACATCCATAGAAAAGCATTCACCTTCGGTTTTCATACACTGCTGAGTGAGCTGTCCAAACTACTTGTCTTATTTCGATTTTCACTGAATTGGGCAGCCCGGACGGATAGAGCTTTCAGTTGCCTTACGTAAGAAAACTGCATCAACTTTGACAAATCATGTCTGAACACAGTCACTGTTAGTACTCCGGACCAAACGAAGACCAAGGACATGCTAGATTCTTCGTCCATCCTCCTCGAAGCATGATTGGTTTTTCCTGGAATTGCTTATATCCTTGGAAGTTTGCCGCCATGTGCCGTGCATAGGTTTCAGCTGGTGTTTATCTTTTCCGTTCCGTGAATTGATTACGAATCGGCGAACTCGGTTGAGCATTTGTTTACCCAGCTCCAACGTTGAATTTATCTCATAAGTTTTTCGGTCTACCGCGGTCTGAAGTATCCCAGAAACCGTTGTCTGACCATTCCAATTCTAAGTTCTGAATTCAGTCCAGCTTCATACAAATGTCATGGGAATGTCAGTAAAAATGTATCTTCAAAGCCGCAAACTTACTGCACGATTTTCCTCCATTTCTGTTAACAGCAACTCATAGTATGAATACTGCAAATGATACCTGGTTTCTGATCCGGATTCTTATAGCTTAGAATGACCATTCTTCTGCGGCATTCCGGCAACTTCTACATATCCCCTAGATCACTGACACTCCGTTTGTTCATTTCAACAAAAAGGAAAAAGGACGTATCGCTTGGTATTTTCTACATGAAAGCAAAGCACGATAACCCATTTGGGCGTGAAATGTGACAAATACAAGCGACTGAACTAGACGGAATTTTTATTACACTTGGCCAATGGAGTGGAGTGACAGGCGGAACGTGGTTGTGCGGACTGGAACCACCGCGGACAAACACTCCGCGCATAAAATACTGGCCGATACACTTTGACTGACACGGCCTCATTGAACGCCATTAGTCTGGACACTGTGTTGCAAAATATCACCTTCACAAACTGAATAAGGTCAGCTTTGTGATCCAGTGCGATCAGATGCTTCGCGATTGAAGAGGCTGTGAGTTTTCACCTCAAATCTCGAAATCACCAAGGCTGTTGGAGTGTTTTTGGAAGCTTAACGTTTTAGGTGTCTGAAGGTATGCTGCGCCATAAGCCTGTCTAATGGTCGATTTATGGCTTCCGTTAGTTTGGTTAACACTTCGACTCTGAAACCATCTAAAAAACTTGTATGTTTTCAACTGTTTCAATCTTACAGCTTAAATCTTCCTTCTGCTGTCGGGGGTAATTTGAGAATCCAGGTGTTTCGTAGATTGGAATGTTCGCTGACGTATTACTCGTTCAAAAATCGACGCCGCGTGCTGGAGGTGGGCGGGAGACCTACCGGACAGTTACTAATAATACTGAGTTATTACAAATTCGGTCTTCAGTGGCGAATTAGGCAACTGAATGTCCGAAGATTCATAATTAATATTCCAATGAAACAGCAAATAAACTGGTTTCAGTGAATGGATTGATTCGGCCCCAAAAAAATATGATGTGATATGCATTCAGATGTCTTGAGGTAGTATGAAGATACGAAATAACAACACGGTTCGAAAAATCAGCCACCGTCTGGCATTCGAAAAGGCTGAACCTTGTAGAATAGCGGTGGAAGCAATAACAGACAGGGCGAATAGCTATCAGTAGAGGACTAACTGCGGACGATTGCTTATGGTAGTGACACTTGGTGTGATCCGGTGTGACTTGCCAATTGTTAGCGAAACTAAACGCGTTGTGGTGAAATGACACTCCATCCAGGTCATGGGCTGACTAACTTTACGGACATTTTCTTACTTCTAAGCGGAATAGCACTCTAATCAGTCCACATGCGAAATGCTTCACGGTGAATAAAGCGCTTCTTTGTCCCAGATACATTACATATACAGACTTCATTCTACTGCTTGACAAACGGGTGTTCATTGGGAGCCGTTTACCTGGTCGTGGCATGCCCTATTATCTCGTCTCTGCATTTGGATTTGTCAGAGTAGGGCCTTAAGTGTCATGTGGACTCCGACTGAATTTGTTATCTATATCATCTACATATCGCGTGGAGCCACGATGACCTGTTGGATGGTTGAGAGGATGCAATTATACCCGAAGTATGATAAACAGGGGTTGGCGGATGTGACTAGTATAGCACATACCCAACCGGTCATGGAGTATATTCTATATGGCATGGGAATAAATTGTTGAGCTGTCTTACGAGAAATGTTCACCTCGATCCGGGCTAGTACTGACACATGGTTTCCGCTCAAATTGATTGCAAGGTGAAGCTTTAAAGTGATCTAGAAACGGACACGATGGACAATGATGCTGTGCGGTTCGGATGCCTTATTATCTATTTGTGGGGGTCACCATTCCACCGGTAAATGATACACCTTTCTTGATGAATTTCCAAATGAAAATGATCACGACTACACTTTGACTTGTCAAAAATTAGAACATTTTCAATCAGCCTTGGTCCGGTGGTCACCATCGCTGACTTTGGATGTCGACGTCATCGGCTGGAATCGTCACATCGCCGTTGGCCACTATCCAGTTGGGTCATCTGAAAAGACGTCATCCGGCCGCTGAAATATAGTAAGAATATCGTGTAATAAATAAAAACTAAAAGAGTAGTGTCACTGTCATTAGTATGACATTTGCGTATGATCTAATAGAATCACTCGCTTTCGAAAGATCAGACAATTGTGCGTACGTGAACGCCGTCCGGCAGTTCTTCGATTTCCCAAAATCAGAGATCGATAAACAAGAATGATGAGTTTTCATTTGGGGGTAACAATTGGATCATGATGGTAACAACCGGAACCCATTGAGAATGATCAGCATGTTCTCCAATGAAGATGCTTTATATCGATTCAAATATAACCGAACGCATTGTGAATCAAAGTAGCACTATATAACCATTTTGAAAGTTATATTCCTACATGCGTGCATAGTTTCCACGCACATGATCTACTGGTCGACCTATGTACCCGAGGTTTAGTGCACTAGAAAAAAAGAAACTGTTATTGGATAGTTGTAACCTACACGATAATTTATCACGTCTTCGTGATACGGCCATACAACTGGGTAGAGTGACGACCTGTTGGTCACACGAGACAAACAACAAACCCGTGAACAGGTGGACAAGTAGATTTGTTCTATGACGTCATCACTGGAATCCGAAGGCAAGGCTAGTTACAGTGAAATTCGCATGAATTTTACTCTTGCGTCTGCGATTGACCACTGTTGGTCCGGTGTGTGTGAGTGTCTGAGCGCCTATGTACGATTTAGCCGGGCATAACAGTGTTGTGCATTTCTAATTCTGTTCCAGTGCTCATGCGGAACCCAATGAAAACTTTCAGTTTCTCACGCTTAGCAATGGTAAGTGACACAATACCGTCCACTGGCATCAAAGCCGTGGAAATCGTCGCTTTTGGAGCTGTAACTTGGAAGAATACAATCAATCTTTGATAACCGTTATTTATTTTGATCGAAAACGTTTTTACACATGCTCGAACAACGATAACCGACACCGACCAAGCGTTTAACACCGCGGTATTTGGACGCAAAGTCGCGCGTTCGAATCGTCCCACATTCGGCTAATTCCTGTATGGTAGGTTTTGAATGGCTGTGGACCCGTGCCTGGATTTCTGCGCGATTATTACCGGTCGCTAGAAGAGACCGCACACGGATGCTACAATTTCTGCATGAGTCTCCCTTGCATTGGTAGGATCCACGGATGCATTTTGTCTTATGCATGATTAGTAAAAATATCACTGACGCAAAGTGTATACAGACGAACCTGGCCTACAGACTGCACGTACATTCATAGTTGACCATGTTATACCCACCCAACTGGTGCATCTTTCGTATGGACCAATACATTCAGTTTGCAGTTCCGATCGCCGGTTTTCGGACTGGCCAGATCGTGTGTCCATCTGATCTGCACATTTTCAACAAATGCCTCATTTGAAAATGTGTCCGAATGGAGCTGGCTAATGCCTGGTCTCACTGGTCACTTTAGGAGTTTCCGTTTTAGGTTGATCCACAGACGATGTTGTGCGATGGACGGACTGATCAGTCAACGAGAACCGAATGATAGGTCATATTCAGTTAGTCATACACGAGCGTTTGACTTGCGCAGTAGAATAAAATTGGGAAAATTCATGCGAATTTAAACTTATTGCGGATCCAACAAGAAAATGTTCCCGTTTTAGGCAAAAAGTCATATTGCATAGCGTTGTACAATTTTGTGCTTAGCAGACAGACTACAGAAAATTCGCACTGTTAAGGCAGTGCGAAAGATGGCTAATTTCACTATACAGAATAACGTATTTTTTATATGAATCTCTCAAAATTTCTGCCAGTGAACTTTTGAAGAAGCACATTTGAACAGAAAACAACCCACTGTTCGAACTGATTGCATCGTGTGAGAAAACTTGTCATCGTAGATGAAATATGGCTTGGCTTAAAAATAAATCAATCAAAGAGAATTTAGAACCGATGCGTGAGATTAGACCCATCTGGACATGTTTCAAAAAGTTCACAAGTTGTTTGATCCGATAAGAGCCATCATAACATGGACTAACTTTTAATTGCGTGACCAATATCCTAGGGTAATTGGTTTTCCAAGTTTCTTTTCACTCTAGTTCAATTTCCACTTGAACGAACCAAGCTGTTTGTGATAATGGGGAAAGAACTAACAAGGTGCGATTACTGTCCAATCAAATTGTGAATAGTTTATCATGTTCGATCCGATGTCCCCTACAAACAGTGCATTTCCGCGTTTGCATGCGAAACTAATTGGTTCACGCACTGAAATGAAAAGAGGCTCGCTCTCACCTGAATGTAATTCGGTTGGCGCGTTTGAAACTTTGTGGTCTGCTAAATACGGTGACGATTTCAGGCGCTATATTGCGCTATATCGATGTTCTATGGGCCACTTCGAATCAGCCCGACTATCTTTTATCTTTTTACTTCCTTTATTAATAAAGCAACAATGTGCATCAATTTTCAAGAAGGGGGCCGCGACTGGCAGAGGACTGCCGAATGGGGAAGCTGACCGGCAATGGAAGGACTCGAACCCGCGACCTTCATGTCTAAAAGCCACGACCCTATCCGTTTGGCTACCGCCGGCCGAATGGATTGGACGTTCCACTCACAATCATTCGCTGCCGATAAATCCTCACCTGAATGAGGCAGTTAGGCAGTGCTTCCGTGATTACTCGTGTCAAATTAGGTGTTGACATTGCATGATAAATCGTTAGGAAAGCGGATCGATAAAGGTATTGATCAATGTGCTGTATCGAAGAAAGTGACACAAGACAATTCATGATTTTAAACCGCACGTTTTCCTTCATCTCGGATAAGAAACTGTTCCCCCTTTAGTTGACCTAGTGAAGAATTGATGGTAGCAGACGCGTGCTTCTGTCCCATTATTTATTGAAAAAAGAAATAAAGTCAAAGAATCTGACCAACAGAAACAAATTCGGAAATAGTCTACACGTTAGGAAATCAGCTAAGTTTAAGTAATTTTGCTAAACAGGAGGAACTTTCTCGAACAGGGTGTTCCGTCTGTCCGACGAGACTTACAGTGTTCATTCTCAAACTTGGGGGTCAAATTAAAAATTGCGGTTAGTTTATGGCCTGAGAGTGAGTTTATTCAGGTCTGCGTGGGCGAAATCTTCCCACTGACTTCATTGTGAACATATATTGCTGAAACCATGGCTTCAGTTTATCCAAATACCATGTCCCGGTCAACTTTTGGCGTTGAACCTATTTCTGTTTCACTGATTTTCCATCAAAATTTGAAGAACTGCAAAGCAGCGCCTCATTTCCTCTTATTTTCACACCTGACTGATCCGTAAAAGATGTCGGAATCGAGTAATTGTCGGTGAAAGTGCAGGCACTCTGCTCAATGGTTACCTTAACATCGTAGATTGTCAGATCGGCTTAGCGACACTGTCCCGTTTGTCACGGGCACCGAATTTAAAGCAGAAAATTAGGTAAAATGAAAAGCCGCCGAATGTTGCATGAACCAGTCTGGAAATAGTTAGTATGCGTGTACGATTTAACATGGGATTCGCCAACAATGTAAAATTCATTTCGATTCTCACAAACCATTGAACATGGAACTCGTTACTATAGTACTTTCTATATTTAGTGCGTATACGTTAGGTAGGTAGGTAGGTAAGTAGGTAGGTAGGTAGGTAGGTAGGTAGGTAGGTAGGTAGGTAGGTAGGTAGGTAGGTAGGTAAGTAGGTAGATAAATTGAAGGTCCGGTTAGCCAGCGAATCTTTCGAGAACATTCCATCACTGATTAAGATGATTATTCCATCCCGTATCCTATGACTAGACCATTTCAGTTTCCGATCCACGGTGGTTGATTATCCTAGTAAAAATACAAAAAGTACACAACAAAAAATCAATTAAACTATTTTTTATTTCACGCTATTCTTAGCATTAGACAAACGTAAACCATGCCTAACAGTGATCAACATGTTGCATTCGATATTACCTTACCTGATCGTGCCAAATTTACCGGTGTAACATAAGTGGATCATAGTTATCGTCCCGCTCGTAATCTGTCGTATTTTGACCGTGCACTGATGAAATCCGAACAGGAATACACACTTTTTTCTCATACCGTTGTTTCGTGACCCAATCACACACATCCAGCATCGGTGATGCGGTTCTGTTCACCTACCGGGGAATTTGACAGGATCCGATTGTCTATTCACTGGCATTTGATGACACCCGTGAACGGAAAAAGTAGACGAATTGCACGATTTCACTCAGCCTTATTGTGCTGTTTCAACAACGTGCGCGTAGAATGTGTTTACAACTCAGGCGTGTACGGAATTAGGCACCCACATGTCCACCGTACGGGTTGGCATACTCAAATTCACAACAAACGAACAAGTTGTTTAACAGTGAAGGTTTCATGCGATGTTAGGCTTTATTTTTATCTCTAGGGGCAGTTTTACAAGGGAAAAAGTTGCATGAAGCCTATCCCAGCTCGATTTGCTCCCGTGAACATTCGTGCAGATCTTGCAATCAGCTAGCGATATAGCTTCTTGGGCGCGTACAGTCAAGTGTGTCGTTCGGTCGGTATTGTTGGGTCCCAGAAGTGAACGGGTCAAGTACGGCGACAAACCCAGGTCCACAGTTAGTCTTCCAGCAAAACTGGGACACCATAAATACATTTTGATACATGGCAGCAAAAGTAATATTAATATTAGGTTTGCTCCCTCTAATGTTTTGACAAAAATGGATGAGAGGACAAAAATGCCAAACAAGCACACGACTCGGGTGTGTTCTTCCTAACGGCTTCTCTTGACTAACCAACAAGAACTACGATGGTTCGTAAATGGACTCACCATCCACGCACACTTCCGGTGATTCAGATGGGGTTCCCTTGCGAAATAAGCATGTAGTTTCAGAAATAATACTGCAGCCAGGTGGTAAGCTTTGGATTTGAGCTGCTGCATAGAAAATCCGGGAGTTCTTGCCGGACAAATCCGATCTGGAGACGGGAAGCTGAGCATTCTTTTGATCAATGTAATACGACAAGATGTGTTTGCTAAACTGCTAACTATTCCTGATAAAAATGACACAGGTGTACAGCTTTTTTCTCCTAATTTAATGGAAAATTCAGCATCGATGTAACATGAGCAATAATTTTGCACAAGACAACCCAATTTCCCCGATAATATAAGACATCAGCCAAGATTGGACATTTCTGCTGTAATCCTTCCGAGTGGTATCCTAATGCTTCATACGGGAGCGTTAAATCCAGGAGCCTTGAAATTTCTCGCTTACCGACCTCATTTCTGGCGCTACTGCTACTACTACTACTACTACTACTATTACTACTACTACTACTACTACTACTACCACTACTACTACTACTACTACTACCACTAC